>BJCM01064805.1:0-10839 GCA_018326385.1 Flaveria bidentis | reverse complement strand
GAAACAAAACCATGCAACCAGATAGCTTCCTTGACTCCCTCAGTCAATGCTATATACTCAGCCTCTATTGTAGATAATGCCACTACATGCTACAATTGAGCTTTCTAACTAACCAAGTTACCCAACACTTGAAATGCATACCCTGTAATAGATCTACCGCTATCCAGGTCCTTGGCAAAATCCGAATCAACATAACCAACAATTATGTCATACTTCCCATGACCACGACATCCAAATACTAAACCATAGTGCTTAGTACCCCTAAGATACCTCAAGATCCATTTCACAGCAACCCAATAAGCTTTACTCGGATTTGACAAATGCCTGCTGACTAAACTCACAACATACCCAATATCCAGTCTTGTACAAACCATCAAGTACATCAAGCTCCTAACAACATTAGCATAAGGTACTTTCTCCATATATCTAACTTCAACATCTGACTTAGGACAATCAGAACTTGACAGTTTAATATGAACACCTATAGGAACAGTTACTGGCTTCACATTATCCATCCTATAGTTACTTAGTACCTTCTCCAACTAAGACCTTTGAGACAACTTCAACACCTTGTGTTCCCTATCTCTATTGATCTCCATGCCCAATATCTTCTTGGCTTCACTCAGATCTTTCATCTCAAACTCTGACATCAACGTCTTCTTAGTAGCTTCAACTTCTTCCAAGTCAGGACAAGCCACCAACATGTCATCAACATACAACAACAAATACATAAATTTGTTTACACTGTATTCCTTTAAATACATACAACTATCATAGCTACTCCTGTTAAACCCATTAGTCACCATATGTTCATCAAACCTTTTATACCACTGTCTAGGAGATTGCTTTAGCTCATACAAAGACTTCTTAAGTAGACATACTTTATCTTCCTTCCCCTTAACCTCAAACCCCTCTAGATGCTTCATATAGATGGTTTCATTTAACTTCCCATGGAAAAATGCAGTTTTCACATCCAACTGATGTAACTCCATATTTATAGAAGCAATCAATGACAACATAACCCTGATAGATGAATGTTTCACCATAGGTGAGAATATTTTATTATAATCCATCCCTGGCTTCTGTATAAACCTCTTAGCTACTAATCTAGCCTTGTACCTAGGAGGTTCACCTTCAGAAATCCCATCTATCAGTTTGAACAACCACTTACATGACACAGACTTGTGACCTTCAAGTTTATTGACCAGCTCCTATGTGTCATTCTTATACAGAGATTTCATCTCTTCCTCCATGGCCTTGCACCATTTTAAACTTTCTTTCATAGAAATTGCTTCAGAGTATGATAGTGGTTCACAGATGCTTTCTTCTTTCGCAGCAACAAAGGCTAATGCTGACAAATCCATCCCCTCTCTATACCTGAGTGGAGGCACCACTTGTCTCCTCTGTCTATCCCTAGCCAACTGGTAATCATCTATACCATCTCCCTTGTTATCAGAGGTACCCTGATCAACACATTTATCATTCACACCTTGCTGCTCCACCTTAATCTGAACTCTATTCTGCTCTTCAACTTCTGAACACCTTTTCCCCTCAATGTCTTTATACAGAACATCCTTTTGGAAAATCGCATCTCTACTCACTATCACCCTAGGTCTGCCACCATCTAGTCTACACAACCTATACCCTTTTACACCCTTAGGGAATCCTAGAAATACACACTTGTTGTCCCTAGATTCCAACTTCTCTTGGCTAACATGAGCATAAGCCTAAGATCCAAACACCTTTAGTCCCCAATAGTCATTCTTTCTACCTGACCATGCCTCCATAGGTGTCTTTATGTCTAATGCTGGTGACGGAGATCTATTGACCAAATAAGTTGCAGTTTTCACAGCTTCAGCCCAAAACATCTTAGGTAACCCTAAACTAGCCAACATACACCTTACTTTTTCAAGCAATGTCCTATTCATCCTTTCAACCAAACCATTCTGCTGTGGATTGCCTGGCATAGTTTTATGTCTTGCAATACCATAAGTCTTACAATACTGATTAAACTCATGATTGCAGAACTCCAACCCATTATCAGTTCTTAGCTTTTTGACGTTTCTTTCAGTTTGAGTTTCCACAAGGACTTTCCATTTCTTGAACTTGCTCAAAGCATCACTCTTATTCTTCAAGATATCCACCCAAACTCTTCTTGAAAAATCATCAATCAAGGTCATAAAGTATCTAGCACCACCCAAAGAATCAACCTTAGTAGGACCCCATGAATCTGAATGAATGTAATCCAATACCCTAGTTGTGATATGTTTAGCCCTTGTAAAGTTTACCCTTTTGTGTTTCTCAAGAATACAAGTTTCACAAAAACCAAAATCACAACTCTTCAGCTCAGTCATTACTTGTTGCTTTTACAACTCCACCAGTCCTTGATGACTGATATGACCAAGCCTTTTGTGCCACAACATGGCCTTTGAACTACAATCACTTGAGGCAGTTACCACCTGAAATTCTACTGCACCAGCACTATCTAGTAAATAGATATTATTTTCCCTTCTACAACCAGACAATACCATCATTGATCCCTTAATCACCTTAGCCTTACCATCTTTAAAACTAACATGGTAACCAGAACTTTCCAATAGCTCTAAAGACAACAAACTTCTTTTAAGACTAGAAATATACCTTACATCATGAAGATCTATTTCCATTCCATTCTTCATCTTCAGAGTCACGACACCATGACCCATAATCTTGCAAGGTCTATCATCCCCCAGTTTCATTGATCCAAGATCTTCAAACTTCAGATCTTTAAATAACTCATTCACACGCGATATGGTATAAGCACCTTGAATCCATCACCCACTCATCCTCTTTACCACTACTTGTAACCGCCAACACATCTAGACTCTCATACCCATCAGAAGAGTCATCCTGAGCATTGTGTCCTGAATGAGATTTTGAACCACTTGATTCACCCTTTTTTCTTTTCTAGTCAGGACAATCTTTCTTGAAGTAGTTTTCTGACCCACACATATAACATCTCGTCTTAAACATGGATCTTGAGTTTGAGACACTTCTTGGCTTGAAGTTCCTTTGTTCAGATCTACCCCTGACTACCAAGCCCTCTCCACCATCTTTCTTATAATCAGTTCTCTTCTTTAATTCTTTTGTATTGAGAGCTGCTAGCACTCTTCCATGGTAAGAGTGTCCCTACCATACATCAATATATCCACAAAGTGCTCATAAGATGATGGTAGAGATGTCAAGAATATGAATGCTAGGTCTTCATCATCCAATACAACTTTAATGTTCTCAAGATCTAACACCAATTTGTTGAATTCATCAGTATGATTTACAATTGACTTCCCAGGTGCCATTTGGAATGTGTACAACCGTTTATTGAGATACAATCTGTTCGCAAGAGACTTCGTCATGTACAAACTCTCCAATTTTGACCAGACCCCTACAGCCGACGTCTCTTTCGATACTTCTCTGAGTACTCGATCCCTAAGTTCAAGATGATTGAATTGTGTGCCTGTTCTAGTATCTCCTTCTTCTCCTTTCTGACATTGTATTCGGAAACTAGGATTCTCCGATCAAGGCATCTACCACTCGTTAGTGAACGAGCAATGTCCTTATCTTCAATCTTCATAACCCAAAGTCATTATTCTTGTCGATTTTCTCAACCTCGAACTTTGTAAACACCATCGTTGCTGCCGATCGGTCTTTAATTGAATCTTGATCCTCAATTAAGCCACTAACCAAGCTCTGATACCAATTGTTAAACTAATTGAGGATATGAACATAGAATTTGAATGATACAATACATAGATGATACAAGAACAAATGAATTTGGGAACAGTATTTCTTTAGAGACTTATTATTTAAGAGTTATTTTAGATTGCTTATGATAGCTCACCGGTTACCTAAGATCTTTAGTTATAGAAGTCATAAGACTAACTAACTATAACTACCACACTCAACAAATATTGAGAAGTTACAAAAAAAAACCCTATCTATTACTTTCGAACGAAAAGAACCCTTCGAAAGATATTCGAAGTAAACCTCAAATCCCTTCCGAAGCAAACATAAGCTTCAGAAGATAACAAGTAAGCTTCGGAATATATATGTTAAGCTTTGGAAGAACACTTAACTTTGGAAGAACACTTGTTTTGGCTTTTAATACTTCACATAGTTCATGCGTATTCATTGTAAATGACCAAGTCCATCTGTGATCATAAGTATATTATGAGGACCTACAAATCTACATAAAAGTTTGAATATCTAATTTATGGGTCGTATTAAATATAATGAGTTCAGGTTAAACGGGTTTGGGTCAAGAATAATTCAAATAAATACTACGACAAATAAGATACGTGAAGCTGAGATAGATGATTGTAACTATGTTGGATAAGATGAAAAGTTCTCTCAATTCAACTCTACTAATTCCTTCACCGCTAACTCAACAGAGACCGTTATTTCAATGAACGGTGAATTACTCACTATTCAGACATCTTCATGTGATAAAATTAATTTTTGAAAGTAAAACATATGTCGCCTTTTTAAAAAGTAGGGAAAGAAGTTCATTGTAGAGGTGTGCAAAGTCAGTTATGGATCGGTTAGGGCCTTTTACATAACATAACCAATTGGTCGGTTATGACCCTTTTCAAAACCATAACCATAACCATAACCGATTGGTTTGTATGGTAAGGTCGGTTAACCGTTGGTTGTGGGTCAGTTTCAGTTAATATTGTTAATCAGAGTTACAACATATGTGGTTCTATTTTGCTACATCTCGTATGACTTCTTCAGGGTTTAGACATTATATTATATGGTTAGATGACGTAATTCTGAATAGCTATTAAATAATACTTTGTTTTAAATCTTTAATAACATATATGTATTAGTAAGTCTCTAAGAAATAGTTTTTACATGTAATGCAATGAAATACTGCACATCTACTTTATATATTTAAAACTGATAATATTTGAAATGATTTTCTTATAGATTGGTTTTGGGACACCATTAACCATAACCGATCTACCAGTTAATTATAAAATCATTAACCATAACCGTTGATTATATCAGTTTTTGATTGGTTCAGTTATCGTTAATAATTGGTTGCCGTTAAAGTCTGCACACCCCTAGTTTTTGGTATATACCAATCTATGTTGCATAAATTTGTTCTTAGTTTACAAAGATGCGGACTATTTTAAGCAATATAACAGAGAAGTAATTTGATTAATTTCCTTTTTTTAATAAAATATAAAGATAATGGGAAGTATAACAGACGGGATGGAAATAGTATAGGACATCAAACCTGAAATTTAATCAAATGAAGGCAAAAGTAGTCTATATATCTCACTTCATGCACAATAATTTGATTAGAATCGGGCAAGAGGGGTCAAAGTTCTTTACCATGATTTCTTTGATAAATTCCGAAGGCTTCAAGTGTTAATCTTTGCCTCTTAAAGATTTATTTGAAACAAATTAAAAGAGCAACAAAACTCTATACATGACTATTGTTGCAATAAGAAATACATCTAGGCGAGGGGTGATTGTTTTTTGATCTTCGGACATATGAAGGGTCCTGATAAGATGAAAGAACTGTTAGTCTAACCAAGGAAGGGGGCCTACAGCCTACTACGTTTAGCTTCCGAGATTTGAATATTCTAAAGGTGTTAATGAAGAGAAAGAGTCTAGAGTATTGAGTGAGTGTGTCGAAGGCATCCTCATACACAGAGAAATTCCCTGCTAAGACGAGCTTAGATGGTTTGCTTGGTGCTACTTGTGTTAGTGCGTCCTTTGTCTTTACGTGCTGCACGAATGGCTTTACCTCTTTCGTAAATGAGGCTAGAATCCACAAAAGGTATAACACCACCGCTTCCGAGACGAATATTGCTCTTGGATGTCATGTTTGTCTATATGCATTGGCTTCACTAGACGCTCTCAGGTTCCTATCCATGGCTGGCCCTAATGAGGGTCGGGGTGGCAACCAACCAAGACCCAATCTTTTCAAGGGCCTGGAATTTTTAAAAGAAAATTATGTATACTAAATATATGTATTTTTTAAAGTTATAAACTATTAATAAACTCATTAATAATACTCAATAATATTTCGATTGTTTTAATTTATTATATCTTACCTTTGAACTAATTAAAATTTTAAATAGTTTAAGCCAATATCATTTACCCAATCTAAACTTAATTTAACATGAAAATTTGATCGGAAACTTTGTTTTAAAAAATGCTAAGAGAACATTTCAATTCACCTACGTAAGTAAATTACATCATTTTAATACAATATTTTTGATTTGTTTATTGTTATAACAATTACCATAGTATTATATTTTTATATACAAATTATTCGGTTCAAATATTTTTTACAAGCCTAAAGTCTCTTTGGGATTCTCGAGACTTACCTTGAATCCTATCACACGATGCTCCTTAAGAATCATGAGTAATGGTTAATGCCTATTAATGGGTATTTTTTGACACATTAGCGCAAAGTCACAATTATTTTTTTATTAAAATATAAGTAATAATTGATACCCCTATAACGCCCCTTCATCATTATAGAATTGATAATTTGTGACGTTATAATAATAATGTTCTTTAAACGTAACGCTCCACCAAAATAATAATAAGGAAATTATGTGGCGTTATGTATGGGTTTAACGTCCCATTATATATGTTTTAACTACAACGTCCTGGCATCACTCGTTTACTTTTTGAGTTGCCTAAGCCAGCGCACTACTCATGTTATGAATAATGGAATTTTAAAGCAATTCTTTTAAATAATGTTATATTTAATTGTTTTGACTAACCTTAACAAAGAGATTAGTGATTATAATATTTATGTTTCTTCTTTGTTTACTAATGAATGATAATATATATTAACTCATCATATTTCTGTAGACACCCTAATTAACGGGTGTAATTTCGTGGCACACTCTCCAAAACATAATATTTGACAAATACATCAATTGTCATTTGTTTATATCTTTGACTACGGCTGCAACTACAGCCAAACAAAGAACAAGGTCTATGAAAGGACACGTATTTCTTTCACTACGATAATAAACAAAACCTTACCTACATCATCATAATAATAGCATATTTTTATAATGTGTTTATCTTTGTTTTTTCTTCCACCGTATAGATTACCTTGGATGTTTCTTTGATTCTGAATCTAGCTTTCCACGATCTTAGATTTGCTTTTATTGATTGTTCTTATTGAAAAAGAGTCGTCTACTTTATAGAGTTTGTCGCAGAGCAGAATGGTACTATTTAGTTTAAAAAAGTAAAATAAACATTTATATGTATTAATAACTTATGTTTTTATGTTGTGTCCTATTTGAAGAGAGTTTTACAAAGAGTTATAGATTTTTTCAAAATGAATATAAGTTGAATGAGATACTAAACTTAAAGTAATGTGATTAAATTAGAAATTACTCAAATTAGAAGTAGAAAATGAATTAGAACTTGTCCCACATAGTTGTGTAAATAAATATTGAACGTGTTCATATAATCATCTTCATTAAAAGGGAATTCCCATAGGGTTATAACCATCTTCATTAAAAGGGCAGGTTCAGACAAGGGAGTGCTAGGATGAAGAGGCCCCCCTTCCCCGTTCATAGGGTTATAAACGATTCAAGCTACCTCGTGAGCTGCGTGGGATCACGTCGAACTAATGCAAGCTTAAACGAACTTGAGCGCGAGCTCAGCCACATGACGGAGCTGGAGGAAATGTGTAGGGCGCTTGAAAGTCACGAGACCCAAACTAAGGTGACTGACTCAATACGTATAAAATTTTTTGATCGAAGTACGTATAAATTTACACTACTGAGCAAACAAACAAGAATGGTTGGGCTCTCTGGCCCAACAAACCTCCGCCCTTGATAGATCATTCAATAAGCGAGATCAATCCCGAGGTTCACATACTTGCTCAAGCAAACTCATTATCCTAAACAGGTCTTTTGTTTAATTTTTTAATATATTCTATAAGTAATAATTATTATATATAAAGTATGATAAAAATTATTTAAGTAATGTATATTTTGTTATATATAAAAAGTATAATTATAGACATCGAAATTAATTTTAAATAATGAACGAGTCAAGTTCGAGTTTGAAACATTCACATAAGGCAAGCTCGAGCTTTTGAAATAAAATTTTAAACTAGTCAAATAAATTCTTAATGAGTTGAACTTTAGCTCTGTTATGTCAAGACGAGCGGAGCTTGGGCCTAGACGATTTTGGGATCATCCCAACTCATTTACTCTCTAACCTTCTTCCGTAGGAGATGGTGTAAGTATAGCTAATATCTTTCATAATACTCCAACTCCTCTACACAAAGGGTGGGAGAATATTGGTTCAAATTATATATCTGTTATTAAGGTATGTCGGCGTATCCAGTCTAGTTATACTATTTGATGCTTTTGCCACTAAATTAACTCAATTAGCAAAATGGTCATGAGATCACATTCTAATTACAAAGAAGGGATAGAAGAAAAAGAAAGAGTAATGTTTAGTTTGAAGAGAGAGAGTAAGATTGTAATTATATTTGATGTTTTCTATGGTCGTCATTTCTTTAGAATCGTCGATTGGACGATTTTAAAAATTGAGAGGATGAAACACGAATAAAGATGGTGAGTCGGTCAAATGAGGTTAGTCATTATTGATTACATTTGAATAATTAGGTCGGTGTTTACTAGTCATGCTTGGAGATGAGAGGAAAGATCAGAATCTTGAATGAGAAACATAATCACTATCTTACAAAAAAACCCGCGGCAACGTGCAGGGTTAAAATTCTAGTTAGTGTTTATAAAATCAAGTCATATGAGTTGGACTAGGAACCGTTCATCAAAGGAATTGGGTTACTTCTTGATAAAATTAAAAGTCCACACCAAAACATATAATATCTTCATGTTATATATTAATTTAGATTTATATAAATAATTTCATAATTTTTTTTAATCTTTCTATAATTTATAATTTTATCATGTTCGACAGATCTTAATGCTTGACTAGTGAACTAGTAAGATGGTCAGTTTGCTTTCCAATATAGTTCTAAAATTTTATCATGTTCGACAGATCTTAATGCTTAACTAGTGGACTAGTAAGACGATTAGTTTACTTTTCATTATGGTTTTGAAAACAATAGTTGAAATTTCATGATAAATAACTTTGATATCATGACTAATTCCATTGATCCAAATTAATAAACTAACAGTTGCATAAATTTCATTACAATACAATAATGTAAGAATGATGTATATTCTAGTATGGATTATAACAAAAAATAATAGAAAATTACAAATAAAAATATGATAACTAATTTTCTAACCGAGGCTTCGTGTTTAACACGGGTCCATTAAAACAAATTTCGGGTTTCCTAAGAGATTTGAATATTTCGCGGGGTAGAACGACCGAAGTTGAATCTATAGTCGGGGAAGCCTCTAAACTCTATATAATACCTTGTAGTAGAGATGGTGTTTGCTAGAACTTTAGAGAAAGAAGATAGAGCTCAAGTATGAGGATGCTGGTGTGTTTAGTGTGTATAACAACTAAATATCTTGTATTTACGGTTAACCCAAATTGAAACATTTTTGAAGCCATTACTCAAAAATTGAATTCAAGACTGCAATATTTAAAAAAATTAATGCAAGGAGTAAAAACCTAAATTTAATTCAAATTGAAAGTTTTATCAAAAATAAAATTACCTTTTATTTATTTATAATTTCATATCATAAAAATTTCAACAATCATTCACATCTGAAAATAAACAAAGCCTAGTTTCTCCCATGTGAAATCTCAATTTCACATTTTTTGGTGGCATTAAGGATGGAACTCGATCCATCTCTCTTAATATCAAGGTACTATTTCCGCGGTTGAATATTGGTAAATAGGTAGGTGTTAACTTTGAACCCTCAGTTATGATGCATATTTAGTCTTCTATCGGTTTGGTAGACGCTATGTCCTTGAAACAACCACTAGTTTTGCAGACGACCATATACTTCATACAATAGCGTATTTAGTCTTCTATCGGTTTGGTAGATGCTATGTCCTTGAAACAACCACTAGTTTTGCAGACGACCATATACTTCATACAATATTTTCTCTTGTTTGGTCTATATCTCATAGTTGTGTCCATTCTAGCTAAGGATCACTAGGCAAGTTTAGTGAGAGAGCTAGGAATTGCTACCCCTTACCCCCAACAATTCCATTAATAATCATTAAAAGCACTAGGTTCTTTGAATTACCATAAATCACTAACCATACAATACGCTTATCCTCACACTATACCACCTAATTGGTATAGGAATAAACTTGGAAGAATTTATCTTTCTTTTATGTCTTTTGGGGACCCCCAATAGTGACCATAGCTTATGTAGTTAGATTGTCCTGAACCTAAATCATGGGATCTTCAGTCACATAGGTTAGTTTTTCTATTCTTTCACGGGCTTTAGTCCCATTCTAATTAATGACTTTTAAACTAACTCTCTATTTAAACCTATTATTAGCAGGTCTGTGATGTTATCTTTTGACTTCACATAGTCAATCCTGATAACTCTCATTGAAAGTAGTTGTAGTGAATTATGTCTACGTCTAATGTGTTGGGTTTGTTAGAACATAGTGACATTGTTTAACCGTTTAAACTTTGTGAAAAACGCAGCGGAAAGAGGGTTATAACATTCTTTATATTCTGAAATTTCAAGTTCCATATTGATGTTATAAGATATGAACAAACCCAAGAACATAAGGATCTTATATATGTGAATAAAACTAGCTATATCAACACAAAATATACATTATGGACAGCTATAAAAGGAGCTGCCATAAACTACCTTTCAGCAGCAAGTTAGATGAAAAGGATGA
>BJCM01064804.1:0-12376 GCA_018326385.1 Flaveria bidentis | reverse complement strand
CTTTGAAAATCGTTTTAAATACATTTTCAGCCCCAAAGATAGTTTAAAACAAGTAAAAACTGGGGTCTAGAACTCACCTGGTGCAACTTGGGTGTTTCTTCCTTTCTAACCCACTTGCAATGAGTTCAAACACCTAAAAACAACACCACACACACACACCCGAGCACAAACACATCACATAAACACATAAGCATATAACCGGGGTAAAACCCGTCATAAACACATAAAAACCACGAATTCTTACCTTGAATTCGTTCACTTCTTCTTTTTCTTCAACAAGCCGAGAGTTTTTCCCCTGCTCTCTCTCTCTCTAGAAACGAAGAAGATGTTGATGTGAAGTGAGGGTGGGCGGGAATGCCCACCTTTACACCAACTTTATCAAAGTTTTGTCCTTTTGGACACTTTTAGTCCCTCCACTTGAACTTAATTGTCTTTCTTTCTTTTATTCTTTATAACTTGTCTTTTAAAAATAACCGGGTGTTACAACAAGCATCCCATGAATGTGATGAAAATTGAATTACGTATACGTAACTTATAATTTTGTATATGTAACTGTTAGTTACATATACACACCTCTCAGTTACATATACACAAGTCTTTGTTTTTTATAGTTGCCGCGAAACTTGTAGTTTTCTTAGAGAATCTTCCCTATATATTTGAACAGCAAGGCGGAATAATGATCTTATTCTACACTAAGGGTGCAAATGAGCCGAGCCCAAGCTCGTAAAGGTTCGAACTCAGGTGGTTGAAAGCTCGTAAAGGTTCGAGCTCGTAAAGGTGCAAATGAATCTTCCCTCAAAAGTTTTTGTAGAAGAACTTGAAAAAACAAAAGTGGTGGTTAAAAAGTCAGGTGGTTGGATCCAAAGATTGGGTGATAATTATAAAATAACATTTTCTCTCTGTATGTATATTTATTAAATTGGTTTTAAACATAAAAGGTGATAATGATAGGACAAGTGTTTTTAGGTCTTAACGTTAGAGAGGTTTTTGAGTGTTTCAACGAGTGATTTTTTTTAATAATTTGACAGTTCATCAATATTTTTTTTTGTGTTTTTGTGGTTTTCTATTGGTGATGCTCTTATGATACCCACACCAATTTTCTCCAATCATACGACACTTCTAGTTAAAAGTGTTATACAACCACATCCAATATGAATACAATGCACCAATAACAAACTTTATAACATGTTTTAAAAAGTATTTTCTAAAACTTTACGTTTATACATCTAAATTGATCACCTATTTGTCCTGATGGTCATCCAATCACCTTTTTACTAGCCAACAAAGTTTTAAATCTGGCAAGCATACGCCTACACTGATTTGTTTTCTAATTTTTGAACGACAACAACATCTCTTTCAATTTTCTTATTCGAAGTTACCTTTTTTCCCATTAATACTATAATAGCATTTATCTTGAAAGAATTAATATTTTAATTATAAAACTTTCAGTAGTTTATTTTAACGACAATAATTTAACAACAATAATTAGAACTCGATCTTCTTTTAATTTGTTTTATCATAACCTTACTTTTGTAAATTCATTTCTTACTATATATTAAAATGAAAGTTCAGTGACATTTGAGATAGACTATATATCGATGTAAATTTTAGTTAAATATGAGGTCGGACCAAATATAAATTTTCCAGCGCTTATTTTTATGTACGTTTTCATTTGGTATACATCTCGACATAAGTTTTATTTGGCAATACGTTGGGTCATATATACTATATCTATTCAATAGTATAAATCCAATTTATTTTACGTTTTAAAGTAAATTTAGGTTGGAAACAAGCCAGGGTGACTGTGACTATACTTTATCACTCCGCATTCGACGCTGTCGTACGTGCTTTTTATGTACGTTTTGATTTAATTTATGTTTCAACATAAAATTGTTGGTAAAAGAGTTAGGTTAGATATAATACGTTTTCATTCAACGATATAAATTTGAATTACTAACGTAAATATAGTTTAGAAATGAGACTGATCGATTGTAATATATACTTTATCACACCGTGTACGATACCGCCACAACACGTGGGCCGGATAAAAAAACTTATGGAACAAAATTAAAATTAAATCAAGTTATTATTACAAATCAAAGCTTGTATTTAGTTGTGAACGTAAGATCTTTTAAGCTAATTCGATTAAACTTTTAATAAGTTAATCTTGCTTAGCTTATATGATTCATTTATACTCTTAACTATGAACTAGTGGGGACACAACTTAAATTATATCAAACGATAATTAACAGTCATTTTATTTTTATTAAATCCACCCAAAACTACTTAAATTGATAAGGATACAACTCAAACTACATACTTAAGCTGCCCTCTCCTCACAATTCATTTCAACTTCTACCACCCGAAATACTGTACTTGAACCGTCGACGTTGGTTTTGCCAAATGACCTGAGGCACCCGAAGGTTTTTTCGAGACGGGCCCGAGTTAAAGGTTTGAGAATTGAGATGATTGAGGGGGACACAACGTGATCAAAGTAGTAGATATCTTCCAAAAGGAAAGCGGTTGAAAGGATAACCATGGGCCTATGTATCTTGGATGTTAGCAACACTAGTTCTTCATGCCCCATGTTTAATAATTGACACCCACTTCTAACTTTAAATCTTTTCATTTAATAATTATTATTTCTAATTTCTAAAAAGATAATGTATTAAAACTATTTTTGTATTTAAAATACTTGATAGATGAAAATACGAATTGAATTTAGTTTGTATTAGTTTTAATAAAATACTACATTGGTAATTAACTAGTGTGTTATGTTTATATGTTGGGATGACTTGTTTTTACATAAAATTTATATGAAATGTAGATAGTAATAATTAAAAGTAGGAGCAAAACTTGTCTCGTGTGAGATTTTTTAATGTAGCATTTGTATTAATAGATCTCGAACATGAACGGGTTTGAACTATTTAACTCATTTAGAGGAACTTTCGCCCCTATCGATACACTAAAGTGTAAAAGTAAAGACTAAGGGGAAGGATGTTACAAACATTAGAAACTTTATTGCGGTGACAATCTTCCGGTCATATATTTTTGAATTCTGCTTCAATCATTCCATCAGTATTTTTCGACATTATCTTTCGGTTGGACATAGGTGCGTAAACGAGCCGAGTCGAGCCCGAGCTCGTATGGGCTCGAGCTCGGCTCGTGATGACTCAGGAGGGCTCGAGCTCTTCGAAACCGTACTTTGAGCTACCTACAGGAGGAAACTTCAAGCTTTCTATGGCACTTATCCCGGCTCGTGATGACTCAGGAGAGCTCGAGCTCGAACTTGGTTCGAGCTTTATTTTCAATGAGCTTTTATTCAAGCTCGAGTTTAACTTGGGCTCAATACAACTCGTTTCGAGTTTTTTATCAATCCGATCTCGAGTAGCTCGCAGGCAGCTCGGTTCGTTTACACCCCTAGTTGGACACATCTTATTAATTAGCTTGCAGGGTAGCTCCCTTAAAAAAGAATGTAAAAACATAAATTTTACATATACATATACATCTATAAGGACATGTTACTATACAAAGTAATATTATCATGCATAACGTATAAAGTCACTAGAAATCGACAAGTAACATTAGAGTAAGCCACACAAAGTTAAATAATTACGCTTATGTAATAATTCTTTTTTAACACCAATACCTCATTTTGAGGGCCCATACTATTTCTAATCAAGTTTAAACTGGGGTGTTCTTTTCAAAAGCTTTAATTATTATCATTAGTCTACCAACCCAAATGATAGATACGTAACCAATTGGCTACAAAACTAAGCAACATTTGTTTATTATTACGCAACCTAATTATGCTCGTCATTGAACAATACATTGACGATTGTTTTTAATGTTTTTTTCTTTTATATATATATATGTGTGTGTGTGTGTATATATGTATATATGTATATATGTATGTATATATATATATATATATATATAAAGCTATACTTGAACTAAAAATATAAATTTGATTATATTATGTAAATCTATAAAATGTAATGTCACATAAAAGAGTTATTTGTATTTGTCTACATGTTATATGAGTAACCCTAACATCAAAACGCATTTGATGTAGCGGTATCCAGTTGTGTAAACTGATGGTTTTGCACACGAGGTTGAAAGTTTTAGTCCTACTATAAACAATAGTGTAGTATTAATAGTAGATTAGATTGTTATTTAAAAAAGATAAGTAACCCCAATCCTTAGATTTAATAAAACTAATTATGCATAACTTATTATGTTGTTTGAGGGCCAAAGTTGAAAAATTAGTAAGTAAATAGGTATATTACAAGGCCATTCCATGTTTAATTAGGTTTTATAGTTTGTAATAGTTTAGATATATTTCAAAATTGTGTACGAATCACTCATATTAAAGTATTTCAATGTCACTCTTAAGATCTTTAGTCAGAAAATTTAATGAGAAAACAAGAATGAGAGTTTGTCTTTATGATGTGAAAAGGTAGAAATATACCAAACACTTGTGTTTTATAGTTCATGAACCATCACAACATCTAATTGAAATAACATAATTTTTCATGGTCTTATGTTAATGATTAATAAAGGTTGGAAGTTATTTAGATATGATAGTGGTAACTTAGTTATTCATGATGATTAAATTCTGTTAATAACTTCATAGCACCTTTGTAATTGTTGATAGACTAGTTTGTGTTGACTAGTTATAGTTATTGTTCATAGTAGTTGTTGTTAATCAAAGTTGTTGCGGAATTGTTCTTAACCTAAGTTGTTGGTGATCTCAGTTACATTGATAGTTTGTTATCATCTCCAATCACTTCCCAATGCAACTTTTCACTCAATCATATAAGTCACAAGCAACTTCGAGAGGTTTTCAATTTTTAAAATCAAACTTTCATTCAACGTGAACACCACTCTCTGACTAGACATAGCCCCTTGGGCTCTGCCTAGGGTTGGTCCCGACCCTAGCTAAGAGTCACAACCTCCTTGAAATCCCATAGTCTACCATGCTAGCATGGTCTCTTCTTAATACCCTAAGATTTCTATTTTCTAGGTGCTAGAATTTCAATAATCCTGAATAAATATGAATTCAACACCTCTTAACTCATTATAAAGTTGATTCATATTTCACTTTGGTCTTAAGAAAATATAACCAACAATGTTTACAAATTAACGTAAAAAAACAAACAAAAGGTGGTTGCTGCAACAATAACATGTGTTATAGTTAAGTTGTTTTGTATACTTTTAGAATGTCACGACCTAGAACAATATAGAAACCATTACCCTTGCCATTAAGGTAAAGTTCGTATCACGCTTTGACGTGAGAATAAGAACATTTGTTTTCTCTTGAATATTAAAGAGATAATATACAAATATTAAAAATGCGTATTGTTGGAGGTTTGATGAATGATATTTATAGACGAAAGCATAGGTAACATGATGGAACCTTTGACAAGAATTGTATTTTTTTTTGTCTTTCTTATGCTATGGGGCTTTGTCAATTGTCATAACGACATACATTGGTATTGATATGTTCGACTTTCAAACAACATGATTAGAGTGGTCATATATGTCGAATAGCTACTAGTTAATACAATAAATTTGTAGAATATTGTGCCTTGTGTGAATGAAATCGAGTGTAAGTTTCATGTGCATCTAACAGGTTAAGGTCATTAGCGATTATAAGTAAGAATGGCAATTGGATGATTTTGAAACGTGTGTTGATAATCCTAGTCTCATATTTGATCATAAAATGTGTCTCATACTCGATCCATATCTAGCATGTCTTGATTATCCTTTATCACTAGGTACAAGGTATATACATACGGGTATTAGTTATATGTGTTAGTTTTTTTAGATTACTTGTTAGGATCTCTGAGTATATTTCTTATTGTGTTTTGTTTTTGTATGATTTTATGATCCAAGGAATTAAAAATATAAAAATTGAAAAAATGATAGATTATTAAATATATAAAACTAATCTAATACATTATCCAATACGTAAATATCATCATGTTACCTGTCCCGGATGTTTCAGATTTCATTACCTGTCGGGTTTAGTTATCCGATATCAAAAAGACTCTCAAGTGTATCTAAATACATAAACAGTATTATCATAATATTTAACATATTAATTATTTATGATATTAAAACAAATAAAAAAAATACTTATACTTAGCTCAAGCTAGCCACTTCAATTCATTTTGAATAGTAAAAATAAAACCATAGTTTTTAATCTGAACTGATTTTTATTATGTTAGAGCATTCAAAGAGTGTTTTTTATTGGTATGTATACAATAACATTAGAAATTATTTTTATCTTCTTCTTATTTTCAATTAAAAATATTTTTTATATCTTTATCATTATTTTTTTCTCTCCTCAATTACAATCATTTTTAAAAAATATTAAAAAACTAATAATGATAGAACAGTGTCTTATCAAATATGCAACTTATCAAATATGCAAATAAAACGACAATATTTTTTTATTATTCATTCACAATTACTTACAAATATTTTATATAATATATAAAATATACTTAATTTTATATAATATATAAAATATACTTACAGATATATAAAAAAACCAACCGTGAATACTCTAACTCAACCCACCTCACTTGGTTTACCTTTAATCATTTACAATAATACAAATCTTATTATTTTAATCGTAAAATAAAACCACTTTATATTGTATTATTTTTTCCAACCAGAAAATAAGATTTTTTTTCTTATAAATAGTCACGAACATTAGCAGTGAAGAGCCGTACAAGCTGGTCACAAGCAAAAACCTTCTCTCTACTTTCTTTCTTTGGTCTCATCAATATCATGGATCCATACAAGGTAAAATTCTCAATTATAGTTTGTTTAAATCGTATAAAATTTCCACAAATTTGTATATGATGTACTAAAATCGATCATCTAACGATGAACGATTCATGCTTATGTCGTATGTGATATGATATTAAGTTTTTTTAGTGAGTTAGATTTTGTCATATTATTGTATTTGTATTGAGTTAGTTTTTATGAGCTAAAACACGGTCATAGCTCGAGCTTATACATGTTGATCATACTTGTTTTAGTGTTGTTTTTTTTCTCTGTTTTTATATTATTTGAAATCTATATGACTGATTTGATCTGATGTTTTAACTTTAAGTTTATACGAGTTTATAGAGATCGAACCCCCTATTTGCACTCGATCGTGGATAAAATTGGTAGAATCCACACGTCGACTTGACTTATCTCGGTTGCTTCTTGAGCGGTCACGAAACGATGATAAAAGTTTGATTTACTATTAGAAACAACTAAAAGTATAATTTTCGTGTTTAAAAGTTACTAACTTTCATATTTATATAGATAGTCTGATTGGTAGGATGTAAATATTTTGTAAATGACTAAAAGTTTTTTGTAATAAAACTCAATCACACATAATTAATTAGTAGGTTTGATCAAGTATATAGGTCGTCCTCTTATCTTTGTAAGTATTCATTATTTGAACTAATTGTTTCTCTGTTAATCAAATGATTATAACACTTTCCACTATTTATCTATAATTATTATGTTTACAAATCTTTTTAAAATGATTTAAACAGAAAAATTGTGTTTTAAGAATATGTATTCGTATTCTACTTATACTTTTGTCTCGCTCCTATTTGTATTTTATATAAATATATATATTTCCATGATCTATATACAATAATCTTTATACAACACATAATTAAATGAGAACGTCACTTGTTATATTTACATAGTAATCATTTATTTTTCCCCGTTTATTTTTCTTCACCTAATAAATAAGTTTGCTTTTCGTTTTTCAAGTCATACATGCTTATTTTTAACTATGTAATATTGTATTTATAGTGTAATATACAAGTTTCTGACTTATTATATGTTAAATAATATTTTTTTTACTATTTTGATTACTGCAGCAACGTCCTTCAAGTGCTTACAACACCCCCTTTTGGACAACAAACGCTGGTGCACCAGTTTACAACAACACTGCATCATTAACAGTGGGAAATAGAGGTAACTTCAATTTAATATTACATCCATTATGATTATGAAATCAAACAATTATATGAAATATCTTTGTGATAATAATATTAATTATGATATTGTGAGTTATAGGTCCAATTCTCCTTGAGGACTATCATTTGATCGAAAAACTTGCTAATTTCACTCGTGAAAGGATACCTGAACGTATTGTTCATGCAAGGGGTGCTAGTGCAAAGGGGTTCTTTGAGGTCACACATGATATCACTCACCTCACCTGTGCAGATTTCCTCCGGGCCCCCGGTGTTCAGACTCCGGTTATCGTTCGGTTCTCTACGGTGATCCATGAACGGGGAAGCCCCGAAACTATCAGAGATCCTAGAGGCTTTGCAACCAAGTTTTACACCAGAGAGGTGAATTAGAGTCAAACATTAGTGATTGTGTTTGAATTTCTTAAGTTTTTGGTAATGGTGTGCATGAAAAGTGTATAATTGTAACCGAAATAATCGAATTAACTGAACCAAAAAACCGAACCTAATAAAAGATTCACGGTTTGGTTTGATGTTTTTTGAAGAAATATATTTTTTTTGGTTCAGTTTCGATTTCGCTTAAAACCAATACCGAAAACCGAACCGGAATCATACAACCAAACTTTTAAATTTATAGGTGTATTTATACACTTATAAACATTATTAGCTTTTTAGAACCTTATTTAACCTAAAAAAGATTGAATATTAGCTTTAAGAATAATCGTAAAAAAGTTATTGTTTACATTGGTAGATTAATTCGTTTTATTTAATTGTTATTGTTTATCATGGCTTGTTGTTTATCAAAATATCAAGTAATTTATAAGAATATATTGATTATGTTTGAGAGTCAATCAAATGATATAAACCCAAAGTTTCTAGCACAAATTCAGTACTTTGGACCGAATTTATTGCCCAAAATCTGAAGTTCAAATAGTAAAACTAAAAATACCATAACCATACAGTTTTAATGGTTTTTTGCTTCAGTTTGAGACCAAAATCGAATCAAACCAAACTGACCCATGCACACCCTTCGTTTTGGTGTTTTGTAGCTGGTTTGTGTCTGTGTGTTACTTAATAGGTGATTCATATGTGTTCATCTTGCAGGGTAACTTTGATATTGTGGGAAACAATTTCCCCGTCTTCTTTACGCGCGATGCAATGGCATTCCCTGACGTGATCCACGCGTTTAAACCAAACCCGAAGTCACACATCCAAGAAGACTGGAGAATCCTCGACTTCTTGTCGCATCATCCTGAGAGCTTGAACACCATGACATTTTGGCTTGATGATGTTGGCATCCCAACAGACTACAGACACATGGAAGGCTCAAGCGTTAATGCTCTCACTTTGGTTAACAAAGATGGAAAAATGCACTATGTGAAGTTCACATGGAAGCCCACATGTGGAGTCAAGTGTTTGATGGATGATGAAGCTGTCAAAATCGGAGGAGCTAACCACAGTCATGCTACTCAAGATCTTTACGACTCGATTCAAGCGGGTAACTTTCCTGAATGGAAGCTGTTTCTGCAAGTTATTGACCCTGATCATGAAGATAGGCTTGATTTCGACCCGCTTGATGGCACCATGACCTGGCCTGAGGACATCATACCTCTGCAGCCCGTCGGGCGTATGGTTTTGAATAAGAATATTGATAACTTCTTTGCTGAGAATGAACAGTTGGCCTTCAACCCGGGCCTTGTTGTCCCGGGGATTTATTATTCTAACGATAAGATGCTTCAAGGTCGGATCTTTGCGTATTCGGATACTCAAAGGCACCGTCTTGGACCAAACTATCTGCAGCTTCCTGTCAACGCGCCTAAATGTGCTCATCATAATAATCACTATGATGGACATATGAATTTTATGCATAGAGATGAAGAGGTACATTTTTTTATACATTAGTTATAGACTTATAGTTAATTAGAATTTGTGGTTCTTTTGTTAACTGTATTAATACTTTCTTTCAGGTTGATTACTTCCCCTCGAGGTATGATCGCGTTCAACATGCGCAGAAGTACCCTATTAATCCGCATATGGTTACTGGAACGCGTGACAGGGTTAGTTTCTTGTCTCATTGGTTTCTTCTATCAGTATGACCCGTTTGTGATTCAATAATAGGAGATAAAGTCATAAAACATAACCACTAAAACTGAGAATTCTTTTTCAGTATGTACTAATGTACTGAAGTAACTAAATGAGTATATTCTTTTGTATATGCAGACTGTGATCCCAAAGTATAACGATTTCAAGCAGCCAGGAGAGCGATACAGATCATGGGATCCAGCCAGGTATTGTCGTATCTGGTTTGTTTGGGTTCCAAGATTCTATTATGTATCTAAACGGTTCATGTTCTTTCTGTAGGCAAGACAGATTCATTGTCCGAATGGTTAAGATGTTATCAGACCCACGAGTTACTCACGAGCTTCGCAGCATTTGGATCTCATACTGGACCCAGGTTTGTACATCTTCGATCTCAACCCCTTTGCTTGTAAAAATGATATTACTACAATAATACTAGTTTTTTTTTGTATGTAAATAACAAGATTTAAACTATAAAATGAGTTTCTCTTGATTTTGGTACATTTGGTTAATGTTGCAGGCTGATCAGTCTTTGGGTCAGAAGATAGCATCGCGCCTCAATGTGCGCCCCAACTACTGAACATAAATATATTATCGAGGGGCCTCATCACAGTGAGCATGGTGAACATGCTAGTGTAGAAATGGTCCGTCTCTAAGTTAGTTATGTCACGCAAATGGTGTTTATGTTTCATACTACCGTTCGTTATGTAATATGTTTACATACTTAAGGGGCCTGAAACTTAGAATAAGTGCACATGTCGTTGTGCTGAGTTACTAAGTTTCATGTTCGGGGTAAAGAGAAAGCTTAAACTTTGTGACACGCGTGTTATGTAAGTTTCTATTGTAAAATGTAATGGTGTTTCTGCCTATATATATGATGCTTATGTTCATGTACTTCTTGCTTGTGATTGGATGTGTTATGAGTTTTAGTTAAGCCTGATCTTATGAGATGTAGATAGGCTCGGGCTCGGGCTCAGTCTCGTGGAGCTTGAAATACCTCGGCCCGCAACTTGGCTTGTATAGTTGTATGAGCTTTGTTTTTGTGTGCTTATTTTGGTGGTCTGTTATTGCAAGTGAAAACCCAATGGCAACATGATCTCATGGGCCCTATGAGAACATGATCCATTAAGCTAGATCTTCATCGTCGACTTTCTAAATCAAACTTTAAGCCAATATTTTGATCAAAGAGCTGGACTACTATACTTTGATTACTATTCAACAATTATTAATTTTTTTGTAAGTTTTAAAGGGCCTGTGAGTAGAGGAGAAAAAAATACTAAAAGCATAAAAATATTATTTTATTAAGATAGTGAGAGAAAAAAATAGTGTTTTTAGTATAATTATAAGAATAATAATAAAAAACCCGGTGCGAATATTCTTAGACCTAAAAAAAATAATCTCGTTTATATGAATCACAACCACCTCTCTCCCTTTCCTTGTCGTCACCATCGTTTAGTCACTCCGATGTCTACCTTGTTTTTCCGATTACATAATCTCACCCATCATCTCTCTCTGTAGATCGTGTTTTTGTGTGAACCCTTTGTTTGCACCGGCGATGGTCTTAGGTAGTTATGATGGGCTTTGGTGGTATCTTGGAGTGGCGGTTTGAAGAATACGTGGTGATGGTCCTCAGTGGTGAAGCAAAACGTAGTTTGAATGAAGGGCAAAAGAAGATATTAACGTGGGTAAAGGCGAAGCCGTTGAAGTTAAAAAAAGGGTGGTGAGACCAAATAACACGTGGCGGTATGAAACAATCTTTTATGAGATGATGTATTTAACAAGATGGTAGAAAAAGATGTACATTTAGCTACAGTAAATGTGTCTCATAAACAAAACTTGTTGTTTAATGTTGATTAAATATGTTATGAAATAGCTATTACATAAATTGTAATATCAGTTTATTATGTGATTATAATTTGATATGTTTGTTGGGGTAGTATCGGATCATTTCTTGGCCCGATAAGGTTTAACCTTATTTTGTCTATATGCATATCCAATCGCTTCAAAATCTACTAACCTTGTATATCTGGCTAGTGAGAAGCAAGACTGTTGGTCTATTTAAAATTGTTGTTTTTAAAGCAATTAACCGAAGTTGGTGGTAGGGCTGTTCAAAAAGCTCGCGGCTCGTAGCTTGCTCGGAGCTCGCTCGGGAAAAAGCTCGAAAAAAGTTTGCTCGAATCGGCTCGGTTTATAAACGAGCCAAGCCGAGCCAGCTCGAATTGTAAACGAGTCGAGTCCGAGCCAAGGGTGGCCTCGCTCTTTGGCTCGCTCGTTGGCTCTCCTAAATTAAATATAAATTTTAA
>BJCM01064803.1:0-10163 GCA_018326385.1 Flaveria bidentis | reverse complement strand
AAAAAAAAAAAAAAAAAGTTAAAAAGGATTGCTTTGATTCAATCTTGATTTGGGTATGCCTAACAAAGATTACTACTTTAAGGTAATTAGTTAATCATATGTGTTGTTGGATACATTTAACATGATTTTGGATGTTATTTCATGGAAATCTTGTTTAATTGTGTGTTTAGTTAGGTTGGTGGAAGTTTGGTATCCATCAAGAATTTGAGCAAAGTGGTCCTCTGAATAGTCTTGAATCTTGTGGGCTCAATTTTCCTGTGATTGATCTGATAATATCATAATATGGTTGTCGTTGAGTCATGTGATTGTGATCTCTTTCTTCATTTAATTTTGGCTTTACATGGTATGTACAGATTAATTAGGCTTGAATAATTAGGGGGAAAAGTGAAATTAGTTAAATTTAAAGTTTTCCCTGGTTATTATATGTAATCATTAACCAATCCTATGATTTCAATTTAATTCGGTTTTTTTGCTGCTGTTGTTGTAAAGGGTGTTTCATGTTTATAAAAGTAGGAGCATATTGGGTATGGGTTCTTCTCACAAGATAAACATTCTCTTTAATGAGTAAAAGGAAAAAAGTTAAAATCTTTATCTTTTTTGCATCAAACTTATCATCTATTCAGCATAATCATGGTGTCAATTTCACTTTTCAATGAGTGGGATTTGTATTATTTACATCATGTCCTTGAAAAAGAGGTATGGGTCACCATTGGGGGGTCTGTTAACAAATGGGTCACACTTTCTTGATCCTTAAAAAGCAAGTGTGAAGTAGAAAGCTGAATTGTTTTCATTAGATTTTTCTTGTTTGAAATCAAGATTTTGCTGCTATCAATAAAAAAGTTTCAATTTTCATTTGATTTGATTCAGCTGGGATTTGCGATTCGCGCTTAGTTGCTTCTGCAGTCGATTTAAAGGAACCTGTGAAGCATGGACATCGACAATGGGAAACGTTGGCGCAATTCTAAGGTCTACCCGTTAAACTTTAGTTTTTATTTGTTTTCAGTTTAAGTTTTATGCTTTGTTAATTAAAATTTGTTTGTTAAATGCATTCAGAAGGATTCATGGAGGACAACTTTGCTGTTAGCTTATCAAAGTCTTGGTGTAGTCTATGGTGACCTCAGCACTTCTCCACTCTATGTTTACAAAAGCACATTTGCAGAAGATATTCATCACTCGGAAACAAACGAAGAGATTTTTGGTGTACTTTCATTTGTTTTCTGGACTTTAACGCTCGTCCCTCTTTTCAAGTATGTGTTCATAGTTCTCAGAGCGGATGATAACGGTGAAGGTAATCACTAGAGTTCTTATTTTTACTATTAAAATTCCCTGTTGATTATAAGTTGAGAGTTCTCTAATGGTTTAGTTGATGTTTAGGTGGTACTTTTGCACTTTATTCTTCGATATGCCGGCATGCTAAAGTAAGCCTGTTACCAAACAGACAAATTGCTGATGAATCATTATCTACATATAAGTTGGAGCAATCTTCCGAGAGGGAATATAATTCTAAAGTGAGAATGTTGCTTGAAAAGTATAAATTTTTGCATACGGCTTTGCTAATTTTGGTTCTTCTTGGCACTTGTATGGTAATCGGAGATGGACTCCTAACTCCTGTCATATCTGGTAAATGTTTACCTATGTTGAATTTAATTTTTAATACCGGTTTTAAGTTTATGACGATTAGCATAATGTGTTTCTCTTTGTTTTCTGTTTGTAGTTTTCTCTGCAGTTTCTGGCCTTGAGTTATCCATGTCTAAAGGTCATCATGAGTGTGAGTTTTTAAAGAAGCTTCTTTTACATTTGACACAATTTGGAACTGAAGTTTATGGGGTGTTTGGTTATTGTAATTTGAAAATGTCATTGTTCGGGTAAAACTGTAAAAGCGATTATGGGGACGTGCGTGTTTTTGTGATGAGGAAAGTTTAGAATAAATTTACCTCTTTCAGATTATCGATTATTATTATTATATAATCACTTTCAGAAAGCACATCCGAACATACGAAACAACCTTTTAGTAATGAATTATTGTTGGCTGAAAAGGAGATACATTTTGACTTTTCAAAATCATTATTTATTTTTCAGAACTCAATAGTTGTTATGGATATTTATTCTAAAGATAATTTCTACTTACAGATGCAATGATCCCGATTACTTGCTTCATATTAGTGTGCTTGTTTGCGCTACAACACTATGGCACACATCGAGTCGGCTTCTTTTTTGCTCCAGTCGTGTTATTATGGCTGATATGCATAAGTGCCCTTGGCGTATACAATATAATCCATTGGAATCCACGTGTTTATCAAGCTCTTTCACCATATTACATGTTAAAGTTCTTCAAGAAGACCAAAAAACAAGGATGGATGTCTTTGGGAGGCATTTTGCTGTGCATAACAGGTAAAAAGGTCAAGTCTTTTTAAGCCTTTGGTATCAAAATTATCATCTTTGTTACAGTATGGTCAAATGCACTTACCTTTAAATCCGAAATTGAAAATTTTCTTCAATTTTCTGAAACTCTTTTAATATCCAAATACAAGTTCCTACCAAGTACTAAAGCTGGACAGAATTAATGTTGATATATTCAACTTTTTCAGGGTCAAATAGGAATTAATGTAGGATTACATTAGACTCGAAAAGTCAAAGTAGTTTGATTGATCAACTGCACTTGCAGGCTCGGAAGCTATGTTTGCGGATCTTGGCCACTTCTCTTATGCTGCAATCCAGGTACATCTGCCGAAATCTAAAACGATGTTTTTGACACTTGGCATATGATATTTTCTGGTACCTTGAATTTCCCATTTTGCCCTCGCAGATTGCGTTCACATTTCTGGTTTATCCTGCACTCATACTTGCTTATATGGGTCAAGCAGCTTACCTATCAAAAAATCACCAAAATGCTGATCAAATCGGCTTTTATGTCTCTGTACCAGGTATATGTTTGACTTATTACATGGTCAGAATGTGATTAAAAAGCGGTTTGACCCGAGCCCATATGATTTCAGAAAGTCTGAGGTGGCCGGTGCTTGCAATAGCCATTCTTGCTTCCGTTGTAGGAAGCCAAGCGATCATCAGTGGAACGTTCTCGATCATCAACCAAAGTCAATCACTTGGTTGTTTTCCAAGAGTCAGAGTTGTGCATACCTCTGACAAGATTCATGGTCAAATCTACATACCCGAGATCAACTGGATACTCATGATCCTATGTATTGCTGTCACTATCGGGTTTCGAGACATCAAACACATGGGAAATGCATCAGGTGGGTCCCACATATCGAATCCATTACGTTTTTTTTCTCAAAGACTGATTTGAATTCTACTAATCTTTCGTGATCGTTTTCATTGCAGGATTGGCGGTAATGGCGGTTATGCTGGTGACAACTTGCCTTACATCTTTAGTAATCATTCTTTGTTGGCATAAACCGCCAATTATCGCTCTTTTTTTCTTATTATTCTTCGGGTCAATAGAATTACTCTACTTTTCAGCCTCTTTAGTCAAATTCCGCGAAGGCGCATGGCTTCCAATCTTGTTAGCACTCTTTCTAGTAACCGTAATGTTCGTGTGGCACTACGCCACCATCAAGAAATATGAATATGACCTTCACAATAAGGTCTCTTTAGAATGGCTTCTAGCCTTGGGTCCCACTTTGGGCATTTGCAGGGTCCCCGGGATCGGGCTCGTGTTCACGGACCTAACGTCGGGAATCCCCGCAAACTTTTCACGGTTTGTCACCAACCTCCCGGCTTTTCACCGTGTCTTGGTGTTTGTGTGTGTTAAGTTTGTACCCGTCCCGTTTGTCCCTCCAGCCGAAAGGTACCTAGTAGGTCGTGTGGGTCCCGCATCTCTTCGTTCTTATAGGTGCATTGTGCGGTACGGGTATCGAGATGTGCACCAGGATGTTGATTCATTTGAATCTGAACTGGTTCAAAGGCTCGCAGATTTCATCCGCTATGATTGGTCCCGCCCGCAAGAGAGTACAGATCAAGGTAACTGTTGTATTAATCTTAAACGGGTCAAACTGAACGAACAACTCAAACAAGTTACACAACCCGCACATTTACATTCTGGGTCGTGCAGGTTACGAGGATCATCCACCTGCATCGGGCGAACACAGACTAGCAGTGGTAGGAAACATGGAGTTCTCTAGAAGCCCGGTCTTCGAGGTGGATGAAAACATGCAACACGAAAGCGTGTCATGCGGGTTCCAAACAGTTGAAAGCATAGGTGACATCGTTGAAATGAGTACCCTCAAAGAGAAACGTGTGCGTTTCGCTGTTGAAGACCCCGATGATGACCCTGAAGATCCAACCGAGGTTCAAATGAGGCAAGAACTTGAAGATCTGATGGGGGCGCAACAAAGTGGGACCGCTTTCATACTCGGGCATTCACATGTGAAAGCAAAACAAGGGTCGTCGGTTTTCAAGAGATTAGCGATCAACTTCGGGTATAATTTCTTACGTAGGAATTGTCGGGGCCCGGATGTTGTTTTGAAGGTCCCTCCAGCATCTCTGTTGGAAGTTGGCATGGTTTATGTTGTATAAAGTTATATTTGTGTAGTTAGTTTCTGTTCATAATATTGAAATATGAAAGGTTTGGATTTCACATGTTAATGTTCTTTTTCTTCTGTTTTATTTCATAAATCATTCAAAGGAGTGTTAGAACTTAGGATTAAAAAAAATAAGGAAACATGTCAAATGGGTCTAGATATATATTTCTAATTAGTAATATTCACCTAGTTTATTTGACTCGTATTAAAAATGACTCGTTTCAAGATGATTCTTAGCGGCCCGCTACCCATACCCATAACTTAGATACGCGTATGGGGAACAGTCAAAGTGAGGGATGGGGTCTAGTTATATACGATATGGGGAGATATGGGATACAACTAATGTTGATAAAGAAGGGAAAGAGTGGTGACTTTGAAACGTAGGGAAAATTTTAGTCTGAATAAAGATATTTCTTCGATTTCTTGGTTCTATTAATTTGATCTGTATAAGCCATTGCTTTCACGTTTAACCTTTATTTTAAGACACTTATCAAGGCGCCATTATAGCGTGGTAGAATAATATCGTCATTCGCAGAATAATATCGTTATACAATATGAATCGCATGGCTAGCACAATGGAGCCTCCTCTTATAGAGCCTCCACTTATATAACCATGTTGTCTTCAGTATATCGGTTTGTAAAAGTTTCTTTCAATTTCGTTACAACCATGCAACATTGTTTAACAAACCCGTATATGCAGAAATACAATATCTTAAAGGTTTTTCATGTCATTGGTGTACTTTTTTGTGTTCATGAAAACATGTTGCTGATCAACTCAATGAAACCACCAATACCTTAATTACAACGGGATTAAATATATAGCATCTTGAATTTGAACTTCAAAAGGTTATGCCGAAAACCAATCAAAATATGATTTGAATCTGAGACCCTACAAATTCATCACCATTGATGATATTTGCTCTACATTTATTGATATTATACATTTATGTTAAAGTGTGGGCAAAATGGTTCTATGTACATTTATGTTGCTTTTCCATCTTTGTGATTTGACTTTTGTTAGTCACAACAAAAGGATGTGCATCAAAAGTTTATGTTAAAAAGGCACTACACTTTCTTGTATGCAAAAAATCTTTATAATAAGTCCCTGAATAGTGACACAATAAGTGATGAACACCACCTTATCAATTGATTGAATAGCCTGGCCACGTGATGAAATAGATATCCTTAAAAGTAAGGTACTCTAGATCTATATATATGGCACTAAATGAAGTTCAACCAAATTGAAAGTATATCAACATCAAATAATGCAATTCAATAAAGCGTTCAAATTCTTACATCGAGTATATTCATTATGAAAATGTTCACACTTATGCACGCTTAAGAATGTAGTTTTTATTTCATCTGTAGTCAAAGTACCAAAAATACATTGATAGTTATTCAGCTCAGACATTTCTTACGACACAATCTTTCTTGCAAACCGAGTTTTTATACTTGAAAATGTGAGTGAAAAAATTTTACATTATGAGAACGTCATAAAGAGTTTTGAACATGTATGTAACGTGTAGTAAAGATCAAGGCGCATGGGGATCGCATTGGGGACCTTAAGCGAGTATATTAGTATATAGTTAAGATTTGTCAAAAGCTATGTAGTTAGAAGCCATAGTTCATATCTAGAAAATATAATAAGAAAAGTCTTAAACAATAAAATATTAAATTCTATGTTTTAATTTATTTTTTTCAAAAATATATCTTTGATCTAAGCATGGTTACAAAACTCACTAAACGCTACCAGGTCGGTCGAGTAGGGAGTTGCGAGTACTAGGCCTAGGTGGGGAGTACTCAGACGTGATGATATATAAAGAAATTAGTTTTTTGAAAATTATAAATATGTTAAATATCAAAAACTTACTAATATTTATAAAAAACACGTGAATATCAATATAAACAAAAAAATACATGTTAGCATACATAAATATTTTAAAACATAATATCAATTATTTAATATTATAGATGTAGTAATCATTTGATTATCATCTTCCAATGTATATTGATGAAAAACTATAAAAATCCAACAAAAGTCGGTGAAAAACAACAAAAATTGATGAAAAATAGTGAAAATCCGAGTTGGATTGAGTTGACCGAGTTGGATTGAGTTGACCGAGTTGAGCCAAGTTGGCCGAATTGGACTAAGTAGGGCCGAATTGGACCGATTCCGAATAATGTTGACCGTATTGATGAAAACGCATCACCACCTTGCCGCTTGCCGAGTATTCGTCGAGTACTCGGCCGCCTAGGCCGAGTTTTACATCACTGTATCTAAGAGATGAAGTACTTGAATGAAATCATTAAAACAAAACATAGATATTTAATTTTAAATATAAGTGCATCCTTCCTAAATTCTAGTTACGGGTTAAGGGCTTAAGCCCCTTGCATCATTTTGTTAAAAACCGAAAAATCAAAATCAGGGCCCACTACTTCATCTTTTAGACCCTGGGCCGGCCTGCTCTAAATATTACAACACACATTGTAGCCATATAGCCCATTTATGTTTTTTATAAACAATTTTTATCCACTAAAAATTATGTTTTCAATAACAGGTATATTGCTATGTTTATTTAGTTATTACAACTGATATTGAAATTTGATTACTAAATTATGTTTCACCAGAAGTTATAAAATTAGTTATTTGCTTCAAATTAGGAGATTTGAGCAGATTGTGTTTGCCGGTTGAATATTAATGATCCTGACACGATTCAAACCTGTAAATTATGTCGAACACATGAACACATACATGATATGCATATTTATAGGTTAACGAACCCGTTTAACCTAAGTCTTTTTTTTATTATTACATGTAAAACTCTAAATTATAAGTTTACCAAAGAAGCACAAATGTGTTTAAACCTAATACGTCTAACCTATAAATTTGACCCCTATTTTATTTTAATTTTTAAATATTGTTACAAAAATCTCAAACCAAAAAGTTAGGACATAATACCTAATCTTAGAAAAAAATAAAATAAAAAGGTCAAATATAACACCTGTAAAGTTACCCTGAACTCAAATCATTTAAACGAAAAGAATGTTACTGTAAAAAAAAATAACAACGTACATCTTTTAGTTTTATATTTAAGATTATTTATACCATAAGTAAAATAAAAAACAAGTTATAAGTTATTCTATGACATATGCTGATATTGAAAATGCTCTGTGTAAATCTTTCCTCAAAATTCACAACTTTTGTGATCTTTGAATATGTTCATTTCAATCATATAATCATACATATAACAGTTCTTAAATAGTTTAATAAATAGTGGGATTTTTATCCTTCCACCACACACCTGTCATTTTTCTTGCCTTTATTATTGGTATCATGATTTTATTTTACTTAAATCCATTATTGGTTGTGGTATATGTCATAGTAATCTTTTTATTTTTTTTCTTTCTACCTACTTCTAACTTTCTAGTCCCAAATATTCTTGAGTTGAGTTTATGTGTCTCTTTTGTGTTACATGGTTTAGGCATAATATTTACAAACTCCTTTATTTGTGTTAAATATTTAATTAAGACATATAACTAAGCGACAACATACATTATTATTGTATTATATAGTAATATGTCAATTATGACTTTAATAAGATATGTACAACTAATGTAGATTTTAGTCACTACATGCATTTTAGACTTGCGCAATTTAAGTGATAAGGATAAGTAATGGTAAAATAAGGAAATTAATTAGTTATAACTCTTAATGTATAAAAGTATATTTCTATTTTAAGATTTAAGATGAACAGAAAAAGTAATAAAAGAACTTGTCTTGTGGCATGCATTAATTCTTCCTAACAAAGCACGTGATGATCCCGCGTAGATAAAAAATAAAAATAAAAAATAAAATAAAAAAAGAAAAACAAACCTTTTTAAAATTGTACTTGTTAAGTACAAGATGATGAGATAAAACAAAAACATTAATTCACTATATGAGATGAAAAAACTTTTTATCCGCTCTTAAGGAAACCAACGTATTTAAACATAATAATAATTTAATGCAATGTGAATTAACTCTTCACATGGTGCCATCTTTAATTGATCGTTCTTGTAAAGGCTGTAAGGTTGTTTAATTAATACTTTTAGACCCTTTATTAGTTGTAAATTTTAACACAATATCAACCTACATAAAATGTTTGATCGGGGTTAGTATAAGTGATTTAGAGTAATATAACTTCTGGGTGGGCCGCAAACATGTACAAAAATATAACTTCTTCTTTTTGGTTATTGCATAATAAGTACAAGAAAATTTAGAGGCGGTCTAATTTAAAGATACAAGAAGAAGTGAAAATTTAAAACCTCTTGTAAATTTTAATTGTTACTTCTTTTCTTTTAAAAAAATATAATTCACACTTTTGATTTTCATTTTATATAAAAACAAAAAAATCTTATAAAGAGAGACGGTAATGACGCTCTCTCTCTTTCTTTGCTTTATACATGTATTTTTAATGAAATACCTAAGATAATAGTATTCTATTTTTCATTTCCTTTTGTTTTTAACTTATAGGTTAATTACACAGGTCTATGAAGCATCAATTTACTTTATTAGTCAATCACATATAAAGTCTCATTTTACCTACTTAATTAAGTCTTACAAAGTCTATTTTTTTATACATTAATTCTTAATTTACTTAATTTACCTACAAATTAGAAGATGAAAGAAATTCACAAAAAAATCTAACATATTTACACAACTAATAATGTGTTGAGTCTTTAAGGCTTGAATCAACACTTCAATAGTAGTACGAAACTACCACTTGAAGTTGAAACCTTTGAAATCAGTGGATCACCATACACCTTGAACCCTCAAAGGCTTAAATTAATAATCCGACGGATAGAACTCGAAAATTGAAGTGATCAAACCGAGAGAATTGCCAAATAAAAAGAGTCAATGGTTGTTCTAGATTTGACAAATTGAGACTCAAGGGTTGTTCCAGAACTAACAAATAGATATATTCGTCATGGATAATATAGAATCGAAAACATATGAAAAAGAATCACCATGATCAAGGCTTGTGGTTGTACACCAACTTCAACAAAATACAATCAAGAACTCGACAATACAATCAACTAATCAGGACTTGTAACTATTCAACTCTAGAGTCATGATTACAAACCCACAATTAAGATTCAAGAATCACCGCTTCAACTGTTTAACAACCTTTAGTTTCTCACATAAGTTCTACTTACCAATTATCAACAAATAATCAATGATTTTTTTTAACAAATCTCAATAAAAGGAATAAAGATCATTAGATCAATGCATAAGTCAAGCATTTTAAAAGGACACTTTAGATTTCTCTTTAATAAAAAACATCTTTTAGCAACTAAACATATAAACAATCTATTCCAATAGCGTCCTCACAGTTTCAAAAGCCCTTCAGAAAAGCTCATTTGCAATCAAAGATTCATCCACCTGATATACTTAAAATTATTTATATACCGAACAAATATCAATATTATTTATAAATAAAGATATCAATATATCATGAACAAAATTCAATATATTCAATAATACCCTAAAAAAACAACTAAACCTCAAGCGCTTTTCTACTCTCCACCCCACTACTTCCACCAACTACAAAATCCCCCCCTCCACTATTCCCACCCCTACCCCCA
>BJCM01064802.1:0-16088 GCA_018326385.1 Flaveria bidentis | reverse complement strand
ATATTATTTTATTTTTCAAAAGAAAATTGGGATGTAAGTTGACGTATGAACCCTTTTGACAACTGAAAATGGCAATTTATCAATTGTTAGACAACAAGTTCCCAACTAAAATATTCCTTTTGATGTATGACGGTGACCGTGTTAAATTATTGGTCATTGCTCATTCCAAAAACAGAGATAAATAATTATGCTAGTTTTTATTATTTAATAAAAGGCATATATAATGGAGGCCATTTAGTAGAGGATCGTACCAGTGACTTTTTATAAATTAGAAATTTAAAACATACAAAGTAAGCTGATTTTATGATGAGAATTAGGTCCAACGGATAAAATTTCATGAATACAAACCGACAAATCTATTTTCATAACAACTTGAGTTATTGTGACATGAGTTACAGTTGCCACGACATAATCAGTATCGTGTTGATAACGCAACACCGATAAGACACGGTAGGAAGGTTATTGTGACTAAAGAGATTAAACAATACGTAAGTTATATATATTTGACAACTTGAAAATAACAAAAATAAATAAATAAATAAAGTCGAAGGATATCTATAAATAATAAAAAAAAAATTCAAGCCTCAAACCCTTTAAGACTAATCTTCTTTTTGGTCATATCTACTAGTTCATGAATTCATATTGATTTCATACTTGTTTCCCAAGATTAAGTGTGGGTTTTATCCAATTAGAAAATTCAAGTGAACTATCAAATTGTTTTAATCTAAAAATGATACACATGAATCTCATATTATTCGGATCCATCTACGTTTGCTACACAAAGTGCTGATTGGATATGTTAGTTTATTACTATAACAAGACTTATTGTTAGGCATTGCATTCTTTAGTTTTAGACTCTTGCAACAATTATTGTCTCATTCATCTTGAAGTTATTAGTCTTTGTTTCATTGTCATCCTACTCTGAAGTGTAAATATTTTCATTTTATGTTGTCTTTATTAAATAAACAATAACAAACTAATAAATGATACTTCTATTAACTTGATAAGCTAATCGCACGTTACCACTTAAAATTAAAAACAAATAATACTACTTTTTTAAAATATCAAACACGAAGACGATACAAAATGTCACACGTAATTGCAACGATAATCACAAGAAAACCGCACATAACCATCGAAAATTTGTTACACCGTCAACGTGTAATCAATCGATCAAACCCACACCCACACTTTCCGTATGTTCAACCGTCACCACACCATTTCTTTTCTCTTTTCTCTTTTCTCTTTGTTCCCCTTTATCTTTTTCATTTTTTACAATTTGCCCCCTTTTACTTTTCCAAAAGCTGTCTCATTATTGATCCATTATTCCACCAACACTAAAGTACCCACACCGCCGGCGTATCAATCTCCGGCGTTGACGTCACTCGCCGGAAAACAAATTACGCAAAACAACAGAGAATTCATTGATTTGTATGCACAGATGATCACTCATGATGTTTAATTTCATAAATTCAAACCCTAAAGCTATTCAAATGATCTAGAATGGATGTAAACTCCGATTGGATCGACTTACCGTCGTAAATGCACCGACGAGAGTTTGTCCCGACGGTAGGTACGATTGTCTCCGGTGAGCACTGTTTTCTGCTTTAATCGCCGGATTATTCTTCACCGTTTCGTCGTTCGTCTTCTTTTTCGTCGCAATTAAAGGTTTAAACAGCAGAAACGGAGATTCCTTACCGTCGCTGTTGCTCCGGTATAGAATGTCGCGGAACTTCCACCGGCGTGACGAATCTCCGGTGGAATTACTCTTCTTACACCTTTCCGGCGACTCTGTCTTCGGCTTCCACACGCAATAGGTTCCCGGAGTAATTCCGTCGAGATCGTCAGCCTCTGATGATGACGAAGAACCGAAATCGCGATCTTCGCTGAATAGCTTTCGCAGAGGAAGACGCACCGCCAGAGACGACGGCTTACCTTCGTTCTCCGCCGTGTCGGTGACGGCGTTGATCAGATTAGGATCGACGTCTAACAACAAACTTCGATCAAATAGAGGATATTGAGGCAGAACACGACCTTGTGTGAAGATCTCATCAGCTGAATTCGAAGAGGAGTTCACGTCGGTACAAACAACAGCAAACTCAAACTCATCATCTTCATCATTATCATTGTCATTATCATGATTACAATCATTTTCATCCTTTGTGTTAGCCGGATGAATGATATTATCAACCTTTTCATCATAATCGTTGAAGTTGAAGATATCATCATATTCGCTTGCATTTTCGTGGCGAAATTCTTCGATAACCCTAGCGGCGACATCTGCGATGTTGTCGGAAGAATAGGTGGTGAAGGTGGGTGATACACCGGTGAGTGTACCGGAATGCATGGTGTCACCGGAGATGAAATTCAGGAGTTTTGAGTTGATATTGAAGAGCGAGTGTGTGATTGAAATGTGAAATGAATGTTTCGAGGGGAAGTTACTTGTGTGTGAAGTGGCAAACTAGGCTTTTTATTGGGCCGACAGTATACTGGGATTTGTTTTTCAGCTAACACATAGAGGTTAGAACTTTAAGGTTAAAATCATCTAAAGGGTCCTGAGACACCCTATTTTATAAATAAACACCCACTTATACTCGACGTATAGCGTCCATACGCGGCGTATAGGGTTCATACGCGACGTATATGGTCGAATACACTAAAAACGAAAAAAATTCAGGGGGCTGTCAGAAAGCTATACATATAGCCTTATACGACCCCCTATACGACACATATAGGGCTCTACGACGCGTATAGCGAATTTCGACATTGACTACAAGGAAAAATTCAAGGGGACTGTCAGAGAGCTATACGCCCCATATAGCCCTATACGACCCCCCTATACGACACATATAGCCCTATACGACACATACAACCTTATACGACCCTCCTTTATACGACACGTATGGGGCTATACGACACGTATAGAAATTTTAGGGTGTTGATTTAAAATATTGGAGTGTCTATTTAAAAGAGCCATATCTAAAACTCATTTAGTGTTTTAGAGAAAGTTGGCTGCTCGAATTTTGCTAGCGAAAATCTCGAAGAAAGCTCGGCTGGAGAAAAACATGTATCTAAGTGAGCTGGCTTGCCTAAGTTTCCAAACGAGCCAAACTTGAGTCAGGGTTAGCTCGGTTTGAGCTTGGCTATTGACTTGGCTCGTGAGACGGTGCATATAACAATAATAATAATTGTTTATTGTTAGGATTTTAAAAAGTTTTTTTTCCTTTTTAATAAAAATGGATTCTTTTTAAAAAACATAAAGTAATTTGTTTAAAAAATATATTTTGATAGTAAATTGTTTATATGTAAAATAACGATTTTTGTTCCACTAAATACAAAGTAACCAACAAAAGTCAAAGGCCCTAATACGTTTTCTTTGTGTTTATACATATATATATTAGAATGTGAAATTTTTTATTTTTTATAGAAAGTCGAGCCGGCTCGAACTCATCACGAGCCGAACTCAAGCCGATGTATTCAGCTCGTTAAATTTTTCGAGCTCAAACTCTCGGCTTGGCTTGGCTCATTTATGGCCCTAATCTCATTATACATTTTTCTCATGATAGGTATATATATGTGATATAGAATTAAGAAAATTTAAGATGAGTATATAGTTGTCGTTAAAAGAAAAATAAAGAAATAGTTTCGTAAAATAAAAACAATTAAGCTATAACCTTTGAATCATTAACAAATTAGACAATGTTTTTTTTCTTGTTGAACTTATACAGTTATACAAATGTATTAGAGGCCTTAATAACATGTTTTATTTTTCCAGAATTGAAAGCAATATTATTTCTCTCGTGTGTATCATATATAGTTGTATATAATTGTATAATTGTGTTATTTTTTAATAGAAATTACTAGGCTAAGGTGATGCTTTATGCAGTCTTAAACGATGTACTTATTCGATCATCATTAAGCAATTACTTACGTAGGTTTTACATATATATCATTTATTTCGATAGTATGTAATTTTAACATCAAGGGCCACTTTTGTGCAAATGGGCTCGCATCTTCTCAAGTAATGTGACGAGGATGATTGACATGGATACAATGTCTGCCTGCTAGAAAAAGAGATGGACCCTCTGACGTCTGCAAAAAGAAGACCGTTTGATTTTTAACTTTTTCAAACTTTCAAAATAACATAAACGACAACCCAAACCAAACAAAATCACAAATCACAAACCACAAACCAAATTACGTTTAATGAAACGTCTTCGTAATAACAAACATTTTGCAGATGGTAACGTCTATGCGTAGTGTGCATGTCACATACAGAAGAGCTCGCGCAGTCATTTTAAACGGAAACAAACTCCACCTTCGGCTAACTAACAATCCAAAACCAAGCATATTCATATACAAACATATATTATTATCATATTCATATACGAACATATTATTATTACTTTTGAAATGAACGCAGGAACCCGTACGTACACATTGGAGCCATGGGCGACCCTCAAGATGTGGAGGGTGACGACCGGTTAAGGGTCAAATCTCATCAGGGGTCATTAACATTTTAGTTAGTTTAATCGATACAAACTAAACTCAATCAAAAAACAACAAGATAGTCTTACGATTTTATTAAATAAGTAAATTAGATTATATTGATACAATTCTTTTATTTTTTATAAGACAATTATTGTCGTAGTATAGATTTTGTACATACGCGTTATTAACATTATATTATTATAAGAACCCATTTTTTTTAATCACGCAGGCCCAAAATTATTCGAAAGTTCTCATAACAATTGGAGCTATTTCATAACAATTAGAGCTATTTCTGATTAGAATGTATCGATTTACCGTTTATTCATTTGCAAACTTCAGAATAAGGTGAGAATATAATATCATGTTTAAATAAATTAAAAAATTCGATAATGCATGTAGAATGATAACGAGATCGACACTACATTTGAAACAACAAACGAAAGCTATTGAGAATTCCATATGAAGTATAAAATCGATATCAGTTTCTACGATTGAAATTATTCGAGGTATACAAACGTCAGTGTGTCAATGTAAAACTGTGGCCTAACATATCCAACACTACTACATTTTTGGTTTTCAGCTGCAAAACAATTCACATTTCCCTCAAATCTTCTTTCTGCTCATACTGTTGTATTATAGTAACCTCCCAAATTTCACCTGAATCCATTACATCGCCTCTGCAAAATCAAAAACAAAGATCATTATCATCACCATCATCATCCTGTTTCCTGTGTAGTAAAATTCTACTGATTGTTTTCTAAAGATAGTTGCATGTAGCCCCGTTTTGGTTGTGTTCTTATATCAGATCAATTTTAGTATTAAGATATTACATTTAAGCATAAGTTATATTCTTGATCACAGTTCAACAAGGAAAAATCTGTAACTACAAGAAAATGAACCACTACCTTCTCGGTGAAATTCTTGAGAACCATTATCAGCATCCTATCACCAGTGATTTTTCTAATTCCCCGAATCATTTCACTCCTAGAGATCTTATGCTCCTGTTAAACCATAATAACCATTAGGATCAAGAAACTGAAACCAAGATTTAAGGATGCAGGTAAGTACGTATTTGTTGGCACTTACAATGTAGCTTCGACGAATTTGTGTCATCTCCTTGATAGCTTTAGGGGGCAAAATCTTTGACAGTGCTGCAATGAGATCTGGAATAGGGATCCAAGGGGAAACCGGTCTCTCAACATGAACTCCGTCTTGTGTAGGCCCTGGATCATATTTAACCGCGTGTATAATCAATTGGAACCACTTAGTGACATGATGAAATTCGTTGATGCTTAAAAGATATTCTTGATATGACTTACTGTTCATGTTCGCTAGGGTCTTGAAACTTATGACGAATTCGGGTAATATATGGGTGTTCATCTGACTACTCCACACGATATACTTCTTTGGGGACACCAAATCATCGACACCCGACTGGAATTCCTCAGAACTCGGATGGGATTGCGTAGAACAACGGTTTACAAGCTCTGATTTGCCCAATAACACGCGGCAAAGAATAATGTGTTTGACTCCATCTTCATCAGCAATTGCAGAGTGCACACTGTTAATATTATGGAATCATTATCATAATATATTCTAATATAAACAAAAAACCAAGATCAAATCCTATTGTTAAGCGCCAAGAACAAATCCTATTGTTAAGGCTATTAAACTATACAATCATCTAAAAAACACATTATCAGAGTAGAATGAACTCTGAAGAACATGATTAAGATCAGCTAAACTAACCATAGAGAACATGAATTAAGATCAACTAACTAACCATGAAGAACATGATTAAGATCAACTAAACTGACCATAAAGAACATGAATTAAGATCAACTAAACTAACCATGAAGAACATGATTAAGATCACAACTAAACTAACCGTAGAGAACATGAATTAAGATCAACTAAACTAACCATGAAGAACATGATTAAGATCAGCTAAACTAACCATAGAGAACATGAATTAAGATCAACTAACTAACCATGAAGAACATGATTAAGATCAACTAAACTGACCATAAAGAACATGAATTAAGATCAACTAAACTAACCATGAAGAACATGATTAAGATCACAACTAAACTAACCGTAGAGAACATGAATTAAGATCAACTAAACTAACCATGAAGAACATGATTAAGATCAGCTAAACTAACCATAGAGAACATGAATTAAGATCAACTAACTAACCATGAAGAACATGATTAAGATCAACTAAACTGACCATAAAGAACATGAATTAAGATCAACTAAACTAACCATGAAGAACATGATTAAGATCAACTAAACTAACCGTAGAGAACATGAATTAAGATCAACTAAACTAACCATGAATAACATGATTAAGATCAACTAAACTGACCATAAAGAACATGAATTAAGATCAACTAAACTAACCATAGAGAACATGAATTAAGATTAACAGACCTTTCAAGAGGAGAATGATCAGCAGAAAGAACAACCCCATGATCACTGAAACCATTCTTCTGAATATTATCATAGCCAAATCCGTGCAAAATAATATTATTGATCTGATCCTTTGAAGCACCAAACCAAGCATACTTGACGTTAGCATCACCACCGTTTCTCTTCTCCACAGCTTTTGTGTAAATCTTAAAGCTACTAACCTTAGCTTGAGCGATTGCACTAACATTGAACATATTCCTGTGTATATACTGAACATGAACATTTATCCCAATATCACTCAATCTAGATACAAACTTCTTCTCAATAATCCCATGCAATTTGTCACCCTCATCCAATCGAACCAATCCGTTGATTTCAATCGAAACATTTTCAACATGATCAACGTTTCCACTTCCTGAAATCACACTCTCGCAATCAGAAACCGATGAAGAATCATCATCATCATCATCTTCTAACACATCTCCAGAAACAGCACGTTCAATAACAGGAGCATAAACACCACCTTCATCACCGAAACTCGACGAAATCCCTTCACCAGCATCTATCATTCTCCGATCATCAGCAGTCGGAGATAATCGTGCCATTGTGAATCACTTAACCAAATCAGAATTCGCAAACCTAATGTATGTACCCAAAGAACGATTCACAACTAACAGTCTAACACAACTTCAGCATTCCAATTAAGCAATCCCCAATCTGTGAACCCAAATTGTGGCTTGAACAAAACGCTGCGTATATACACCGCCACAAATCAATCAACAACACGAATCTATACCTCTATGATTCCAAAATACATCCAACATCCACCAAACTCAATTATACAAAACCTACAGAAAGCAATAACGAAGTGTAGATGTATGTGATAGTGTACTCGTGTACATCAAGAAACTTTGTGAGTCAATCTTTAGAAGAAGAATAAGTATTATAGGCACGCCGCCAACAGATAGAAATTAATCGACCGACTGCATCCGATATTTGAGAAATACAGAGACAAAGGGGCGGCAGAAACTGACGGCTACAGCCACCGGTTTTTATGAAGGTGGTGAGTCGGTTACAGTGAAGAAAACTTATCCCCCACGGAATCGCACACCGAATTGTAAATTACGAAAGTGCCCTTGGGTTTTCTTGGGAAAGTGGACACGTGAATTCAGTCGGCAATTACGTGTGAAATTTTGCTTCTTTCGGGAAACTTGTATAAGAGTTTTAAAAAAAAGTCATTCTGTAACATTTAATATTATGAAAAGGGGCATAAATGTGTAACATGGTTAGTTGGTTATGTTTTTTATTTAAACTTGTTAACTTTGATTAGAGAAACGTAAAGAACACGTTTTGAATCAGCATTAGCATGGAATAAACGTAAAGGACACGGCTTTAATATTCTGATAAAGATCTTAATATGGGTTGGTTTTGGTTTTGTATGGTTATCATAAGATGATGTGGAAGTCAGAAATCCCTTTATAAAAGTCATAATATTTTTTCTCTTTGTTGAATATCAATTAAAAGTTTTTTTTAATATTTTCTTTTGATATGATTTTATTTGTATATAAAAAATCCTACTTAAATGTTTTTTTGTCTATTTCAATTATTGGGCGGTGGTGTCTTTTGCGAAGGAGGGATGGGCAGCCGACCATAATCCCTTGGGCCGAGGATATGGTTACTCACTTACTCGTTACCATATTCTTTTTTTAATTAACTCTAATTGTATATCTTTGGATATATTATTTGGTTAATTTAATCTCTTGAGCACATCAATAAAATTCAAAGTATTAGACCGGACGTTGTGGTGTTTGACGAAGGCGCCAAACACGACGAGCTGGCATCAAACCAGGCGTTAAAATCATTACAAGCAGGTTAAAGGAGGCGTTAAACATATACCACGCCAAGTTGTTAACGGGCGCCAACATACATCAAAATCAAAATGGAAATTGCATAAAAGAGCGTTTGAATAAGTAGCTTGTAATCAAACAAGTATAGGAGTAATAATCTCGATGTTGCAATCTCGCCGGAATCTACCCTGCCGGCGCCGGAGAAGAAGGATGAGAATGAGAAGAACCGGAAGACGTCGTGGTTGCCGTCATCGCTAGAACAAACCCGTCGTGGCTACCGTCATCTCCGGAACAGACCTGCCATGGCTGTCATCATCGTCAAAACAGACTCCGCGGCGGCTTCTTTTGAACCGACCAGCTGTGCCCTGCCGTCATTGCCGGAACAAGCGTCATCACTTGATATACATCCTCCGAAATCGTTGAAGAAATATTATATTTCTAAGCGTCAGATGTCAATGATGAAGTGTTGAATGTACTTTAAAACTTGTTTTTTTTTCTGGATTTAAAGAAATTTCTAGATACGAAGAAGATAAAAGAAAGATTCGTAATGAAGTGGGGGGGGGGGGGGGGGGGGGTTATATTAGAATAATAGTTACTTTTATATATTATGGTGTTTTTTCAATAATAAACAAAAAAAAATTATTGTTAATAATTATAAAGTTAGTTAAAATCATAACAATGTTTGCTACATGACACCTAGGTGATATTTTAACTAAATAATTAGTTAAAACCACTACACATAATCTTAATTGTTAAAACCACTACACATAATCTTAATTGTAGCTTGAGAACGTAGGTGATATTAACTGAACTCCTATGATTTTTTGTGTCTCTTGTTCTACCATTTTGTTTCATGTTTATGTTTGTGTTTGTGATTGAATACCTAACAACTTGCAACTCTTATGAAGCACTCTACCTACTTATTAGTAGTTGTGTTCGGTATTGGGTATCCAGTTTTTCAGATGTTTGAAAATTTCAGATAGTGATTTCACTATTCGAATTCGAATCTGTAATTATGGACATTCGACATTCGAATTAAAATTTCGGATTTGGATTATCAACGCGTATCCGAAATTTCAAAAATTATGTATTATTTAATAATATTTATTAAAAAAATTGAAAATTTGAAGTTCTTAAAAATATCCAAAATAACTGTAATTTCTAATTGGTATTTATTATTTAATAATTTTTATAGAAAATTTTCAGATATCCGAAAATCCTCAAAAACACTATCGGAATCCAAATCCATCCCAAAATTTCGGATATCTGAAATTCGGATTTTCGAATATCCAGTTTTAAGGATATTTCGGGTTCGGATTTTCGAATATCTCGGAACTGCTTTCTGATTCGGATATTTTTAAACACTCCTAATTTTTTTAATTATTAGTCCATCTTTTTTCTTTTACTTTACCGTATTCAATCCATAGACTATTGGTTCTGTAATTCAGATCAAGTAACGAACCAAATCAATATCTTAAAATCAGGATCCTATATAAGATCTAAAGATTGTGGAAATCATGTATGATATCCATACATATTTGTCGAATTATGTTATAAGCAAATATCACTTTTTGTTATAAATGTAATCCTAGCTTTTAGGTATATTTTACTAGTAAAATACGTTATCCATTTAATTAACCTATGTGTATGCGTGGTAACTCTATAAATAAAAAAAATTATAGCAACCATCTACAATTTGCTATTTTCCGAGTTTATATATAAGCGGAACATGAATATTTATATACGAAACATACCTTTTGGTTTTTGTGTATAATTTTTAACATCCACTTATCATGATAAAAATAATAACTTTTGATTGGAGTAAAAATATATATTATAAAACCAAGAGATAGCATATGACCTCACAATCAGTACAACCACGAGCAATGGCTGTTTCAATACCGTAAAAAGAAACCAACCCTTAGTTTTATAATAGATACGAGGGAAATATTATAGTTTTGATGTTGTAAATACATTATCTCGTCACGCCTTTCGAAAAGTTGATGGTTTTTAATTATATTATCTTTGTAGATATATTTTTTACAATAAGCAATTGCTTAATATATAAGTTTTCATGGCTTTAGACTTTAGTCGGTTCATTTTAAACTATCAAATAATTTTCGAAATATACTCTTTTAGGGTCACCTTTCATGAAGCCAAAACTAATCTATTCATCAATGTTCCTTCTTAGTATAGATAGACATTGATAGTAATTAATAATGGTCATATTTAAGATAATAATGTTAAGAGTTCTTAAACAAAGTCGTTGGAGTAAGCTAAAGATACAAACTTTTTAGATCTATTTAATGAATATTGTAAGATAATCTAATATAATCTTTTATTAATAAAGATATAAAATATATTATATAGGAGATTAGGAGGATAGTGAGAACTAAAATAAAAAACTATTAAAAGCAAAAGGGGCATTCCGAGAATCGAACTCGGGACCTCTCGCACCCAAAGCGAGAATCATACCACTAGACCAAATGCCCACATGTTACTCTTACCAGATTATATCCTAAATATATAATTACCTGTGCATACTTGAATTTCTCTACCAGTTCTTGCAAGCGAGCAAATACTCCACTATATAATTACAATACAAATCATGTATCGCATTGATAATATTCAAAGTAATCGTTTTAGAACTCCAGGGCCACCAAATTTAAGAAAAAAACATACGTTTTAATGAGAAGAAAAGCATAAATTATTAAAGGATAACAAAATTATTAAAGGTTTATCAAGGTCAACTTATAAAACTTGATTTATCGATCGAGGTTGACTTACGAAACTTGTTCACCAAAAGTTCATTGAGTGTTTACTATTAACGGTTCTTTTGAGTTCATCAATTCTAAATTTTCTTTCGTAATTAATAATCTGATCTATTAACTATTATTGTTTGATCTTGATTTATTCTCAATTACTTTAATGTATCATTATTCTTTTGCTTATATAAATCTATTGTTGTCAGTTTTGATTTTAATCTACATTTGTAATTGATTTTTCTATTTATTTTAATCAATTGTTACTTGTTCATCATTTAATAGGCTCTTTTTCCTAGTTGATGATATTTAAGTTAATTAAATTGTTTTCTGCCGTAAGTGTTTTCTTTCACTATAAGCAAATTTGTTTATATCACCGGTTTGAGGCAAAGGTATTTATGAATAACATAAATGTGAGAACCTTAAATTTTGTTTCGCTTTAGGCCTACAGAAATATTGAGCCGGCCCTGAGCATATTCTTGCAAAAACATGAATTTCTAGTAGCCGAAACCGAGCCTTTATGATACATAGATACAAGATTCGAAGCATCAACAACTATAAAGATACAAAGTATTGTATAAACTTAGAGAAACACCAAAATTTTCAACTTTCAACTAGCTGGCTGGCTCATATCTGCACACACAATCATATATATTCCCTTTAATCAGCTTCTCAGCCAACCGTTGATTCTTCACCATTGCGAGCTACACAAAAAGATTTTGATCATAACCATCATCACCCGACCCAAGAAAGAAACTTTCTTCAGGATAAACAAGATATCTTTGTGAAAATGGTGGAAGGATTGAGTTTTTACCTTTAAAGCATCACATTTAAATCGGGCATTATAATTGGTATGCAAAGCGCGTCCCATTCCTTCCAAAATGACCTACAAGATGCAGATTATTAATAATAACATCAAAAACTTGTTCTCAAATCTGTTTGCAGTGATGATTTTGTGTTAGTTACACCAAAATGCATACCAAATCAGCATCTTTGGCAACCGCAGCTAGCTCAGAGCTGACTTGCCTCAAGTCAATGCATGGACTCCCACAACCATTTTCAACCACCATTAATGGAGTTGAAGATAGTTTCTCACTTGGATTATCTTGACTGTTACTCATTGCATCCAATAGTAAACCACCAGCTTCAGCAGCTCCACGAAGAATGTCACAGTGCTGTCGATATAACATAATAAAAATATTCAGCAACAAAATATTATTATCACATAACCGAGCCATATAATATTCCTATAAGACCTTGGCAGCCTCAGCAACAATTTCTGGGAGTTCCATCGCAGTAACATCGTTTAGTGCTGGAAGGGAGTTTGCAACAAGCACAACCTGCAGGAAAAAAAAATCGTTAGCAATTTGTAATATTTAAAAGTTTTAAAGGGCGTTTATGTCTTTGGACTCACTTCAGTTCCACGGCGTAGAAGTTCACGGGCCAGGGGAAGCATTCCTAAAACAACATCAGCACCTGAATTGTCCACAAAGAGCAAAGCTCGTTTATGACGAGTGCAAGGTTTCTTGTCTCCGAAACCCATTCTTTCCTTGAATGCATCAAAATCATCCACCTAAAATACATGCACAAGTAAACGTGTCATTCTTTTTTTCTTCTTTAATTATTTAATATTTAAATGCACTTGCCCGCCATGGTCTTTGCATCTTTTTGCGACTCATTCTGTAGATTTCAATGATCGTTCCTTTGTGATAAAGATCAACACAAGCACGCGATCCCCAATCAAAGATATTTGCAGCAAGAACGCCTTCTATCAACGTCAGAAGTCTTGTTTCCTGAAAAAGAAATTTTTTTAATTGTATTCATTTTAAGGGAAACAGAGTGTCCATAATACCATCTTTTTAAAATGTCTATACTTGTGGGAGTAATGCAATGACATGATGAACTGCCAACATACCTCACTCATATTATCAAGCTCCATTAAAAGGTCGGGCAAGACAGCAAGCGATGCCTCATTCTCTCTGCCAAACAATTTAAATTAAATTTCAACAAAACAGTTTGAAATTTTGTGGAAAAATAAATAAAGGGAAAATGGTATAAATAATACCTCTGTTTTATGGTACTATATGCATCAAAAAAGTTGAATTCTCGCAAACATTCTTCTCTTAATTCAAGAAGATTTGCCAGACCTAACTTCCCATAAGCAGCAGGTTCTTCAATCAACCTGTAGCATATTACGGCGGTGTGCAAAAATAAACATTAATTTAACGTGTTGTAAAATATTTAATAATTTTTTTAAAGATACACTAGGTACGGTACCTTGCCAAATGAGCAGAAAATGCACGAGCAAAGGCATCACCCCTTCTTCTAGCATCATCTGTTCCACCTTCACTCGCCACCGCCTACATATTCCATGACGATATTAAAATCAAAATAACAAGACTTTAAGGTTATTAAAATATAAAACCCATGATTTAAAGCAAGGTGTCAACATAGGTCAAACCATCAAAGAAAATTTATTACTATGTTTACCTTGTCAACAAGGTCTGGTAAATGCTCGGACAACACTGTGAACCAGTATCTACAAGATAAACATCCAACGTTAATAACAATGATTATCATTGTACCTTTAGTACACAAAATAAAAAAATAGATAATCATAATAACTTACTCAAGCTCATTGGGATCAGCAAGATCAATGGTGTTTGGTTCATAGCTGTAAATAACACCAACTTAAAAACATCAATCAAGGGCTAAACTACCTGTACTATGAATGTTTTATCATTTAAAAAATATTAAGTATACAACTAATGATTGAAATAAGCATACGTTTTAGGGTCAGCTAACAAGGGGAAAACTTCTAATGAGGGAACCAGATGAAGAACACCAACATTTAAATTACTTTCATCACAACGAAGGGTGTCTCCTTTTGAAGATGGGGCCTCAAAGCCACCTAAACCAGTAGTTCTTGGAGAAGCCATTGGAACAGGGGCAGTTATTTTAATTCCCTTCCTTACAAATTTCTCCATCCATGATATCTGAAATAAGTATTCGACAAGATACTACGATAGTAAGTAAACTACTTTTCCAAAAAAGAACTCTAAACTCCAAATAAGTGAACATATAAATTTAGCAAAACACATACATCAAAAGGATACAAATACATGAACGACAAGAACTAGTATATGCAAAGATAAGTTATGAAATGCAACTCAAATAATCAGATCCAGTTTTATTAGTTCAGGATCTAAAGAAGAGTTTCATATGAATTGGCACATAAATATCAAAACAAACATAGTCACATGGTCGAAATTTAAATATAATGTTTGAATGGAATTTTGTTTCAGATTTCATCAGCTATATGTACAAAATTTGAAGTTAGATTACAGTGATTATCAACATTACAACATGGTTACAATAGTTTGTTCCAGTTATAAAAGAATTTATATATCCATCCGCAATACTTTCTTATGGTTCCCCATTACATGATTGTACAGTTTGGCTACATAAAAAGAACTCTACAGTCTACACAATTTCTTCAAAGCGTTGAATAGAAAGCTAAATATATTACAAGACAAGTTCATTAAAAACCCAAACAATATCATTCTGTTTTCATCACTAATCGTAAAGAGAACGATATTACAAAAGATATATATCGAAAAGGTACAACTGTCCCCACTCATTTGCTATAACAAGATTCTGAACCTTGTGTCTGCCCTTACGAAGATATTAATGAAAAGGTTTGCATTAAGTTTGAAGTTAATTGATTTGTATCAAACAAGTATTAATTTCAGTAAACAATACTATTTATGTTGACATATAATTATTCCAGCAGGCGGTTGATATGATCATATAACTCATATTATGTTCTGTGACCATAAACTTGCCTTCTCATTTAAATCCCCAAGTGGGGGCCCATGAATCTTTCCGCCCGTGTATGGAGCACCCATTGGAAATCTTTCCACCAGCTGATGAACCATTAAGTCATCTAATCCATGTTTCTCATAACTCATAAATGCACCTAAAGCTCCCAAAAAACCTTCATGGCGCAAAAACATAGCTTGTGCACCTCCTTTTGACCTAAGTCAATGGATTATTTATCCGAAACTCAGGTCAACAACTAATATAAATGAGAAAGATTAGGAGCGAATTTCCTAGATCTTTTGTTAAAAAACTTGAGAACGCAGATGTAATGGAAATAGATAGTAAATCCTTACCAAAATTGGATTGCAAAGGAAATGGTATCCATGGTATAGGCATGGCCCCTAATGAAAAATCCTCCAAAAAATATTCGCTTTATTCCAAGTTGCAATGCAGTTAGATAAGATATCTACATAAATAATAGAAAGCCTCTGTTACAAACAGCAATTAACTAACTCAATGTTTACTGAATATTTCACTGATTGTATTCAAGAATCTATCAACTAATACAAACTAAACACCTATTTATAGTGTTAGCAAGAACTAACTAATTACACACTAAATCCCTCTACTATCAAGATTTAACATAACCTATCACTAAACATACAAACTCAAACTAATACAAAGAATTACAATCTAACATTCACCCCCTTAATTCTTTGATTTCACCAACTCCCAAAAGCTTCTTCATTTC
>BJCM01064801.1:0-15490 GCA_018326385.1 Flaveria bidentis | reverse complement strand
ATTGTTTTCAATGTTTTGTATTGCTCTTTGGGTTGGCACATGTTTTGCCATAATATACATTTCTGTTTCATTGGGTTATTTTTTTTTACAATACGCTTCCGCACAGTTTTAAAGTTTTTACTCTGGTTGATTTGGTTTAATTATTGCATATAGAGTCGTTCTGAGTAACTATTGACTGTGATCCTGGTTTGTTCACACGCCTCGCGGTTAAACTCCGCTCGTGGATTTTGAGGGTGTGACAGACAATATTATTTAGAGTTTTCTTCATAGTAAGATGTAAAAATACACAAATACTTCTCACATGAGGTGCACATGATGTTTACTTAACATTAAATAAATGAGGTTCACAAATTTGAATGAAAATTATAAGTTTTAAAATGTTAGGTGCACACAAGAAAAAAATTGTTTTTGTATGAAAAAGGCTATCTGCATTAAACCTCAAGGATAAAAATTACAATTTACTCTTCTAACAACTAAAAGTTCTTGTCTTGCATCTTTGACTCGTAAAAGATATCTTGGTTTTTAGGGTTGTTTAAACGTATCGTTATTCTTTCGTTTTTATTGTTACAACCCACTTATAGATTCAAATCAGTATGATTCCATTATTTTGACGTCAAAATACAAAATTGATTCTTTCGATTTAAATAATTATAAAAGTACAAGGTGCATTTAGCCTCTTACTTCTAGAAAGAAACAAATAAAAAGTGTATGTATTATTGGTTGCTTGTTCATTTAGTTGTATATTGCTCTATTCTACGTTACGTTAAAAATATATGTTTATTTTATGGTTTTTCTATATGATGAAATAAATATACTTTCTAAATTATATATAGGATCATATAAAATTAAAAGTAATATTTGCTTTGAAACGTGTTACAAACCGTTAATAATATAATATTGACTCAGTTAGCGCTCTATGTAGGATACATGAAGAAATCAAACCATATAACAATCTAATGTATACAGTTTTACCTACACTTTGTACAAAATAATGTTTCTTACAGTTTAAACCGATAACCTCAAGATCAAAATTCAAAAGGCTTACAAGTTGTTCCAACGCCCCGCCTCTTAAAGATCATCTCAATATCGTAATTAACATGGAAGTAAAAAAGGGATTAAAAGAGCAAAACTATAAACATCCATTGTTAAACCTTTTAGGTTTAATGCAATTCATTTATTTTTAAAACATCAAATAACTTGTATATTTTGAATAAAGAATTTAGTGTTTCGGTTTAAATGATTTATCTGGAACTTTATAAGAAAATAATAAGTAAATAGTTGTTTGAAAAGAAACCAACTGAAATAACACGACAAAGCCTTGACTTAGAATTTAAGAAGACCTCAACTAATTTTTACATTTAAATTCTTTAATTCACATTGCATGACGACCGGCCTGAACCGAGGACCAAAACATATGAAATGTAAGGATTTCAAGGCGGATCATATAAGGATATGGTATTTCGGCTCAATTTGTCATAATAGGTCGTATTAGACCGTATTTTTTTTCTTTTTAATTCAATGGTTATTTTACAGCTTTATTTTCATTCATGGACCGGTCTTTGTTGCTTGTTATAATGTCATGTTCTTGTGATTCCATCTATAAATAAGCATCAAACTAAACAAGTTAACTTGACAACCTTTTATATCAAGTAAATGAGTTAATTGAGCAATGAACAAATTCAGATATACACTAATCTTTCTACTCTAATAAAAGAATATCTTGGGATGACACATGATAACACTATTATTATCCTAACTAAAATTTTCTTGCATCTTTTTTTTATTAAATAATTATCTTAATTACTAATATATTATTTAACATTTTTTTAAATTAATAAACTAAGAAAGAAATTTATTTATTAATGTTATTTCTAAAAATACAAATTTTTATTAAATTATAAATTTTTCTAAAGCATAGAACTCTTTTAAAATACTAAATATTTTAAAATTGATAATTTTAAAAAGTCAAAATTTTAAAACAAAATAATTAAATGCTTCAAGTTATAGTAAGATTTTTTTTAAATTGACATTTTTATACGGTTTAATTTAGATCAAAATGTTTATTTATTTTTTGTGAAAAAAATTAAATAAAAAGTTGATATCACTGTTATATTAATTATAGTTATTTCTCATATGTAATTTCAGTTATATTATATCTTAAAATATCATTTTATAATTAATAAATTTAATTATATTAATATTTTATTTTATTCAACCCGTGTAACACACGGTTTTACTAAAGCTAGTACACAAATATAAATATAATTTATTTAATTTATTAAAAATCATATGACTTGCATATTTATAAACTTAAAAAGAAAAGTAATTGATGTTTTGGACTAAATGATTAAGCCGGAACCTTACGAAAATAATAATAAGTAAATTACTGTTTGAAAAGAACCATTTGAAATAACACGAGGAAGACTTGACGTGGAGTTTAGGAAGACATAGACTTATTGTTACATTTGATTTCCTTTGTTCACATTACACGTCGATCCGGCCTAAACCAAGGACCGATATGTATGAAATGTAAGGATCATGAACCATACAAGAATGGATGGTCCAGCCCTATTTGAGGTATTTCGGGTTTAGTTTGTCATGATTGGTTGTATCAGACTAAAATTTCTTTTCTTTTTTAATTCACTTGTTACTTGCTAGCTTTATTTTTATTTATATATGGGTCTGGTGTCTTTCGACACTTGCTATAATGTCATGTCTTGTGATTCCATCTATGATAAACATAAAACTAAACAAGCAAACTTGACAGCCTTTTATAACAAGTAAATGAGTTAATTGATGTTGTGAACCGGACCTTCGTGCCATCGTGGATCACCAAACCACCGTCGCCATCTTTGTGACATGAAACCATGGTCATACAATCCAAATCAGTGACCCATTGTTAGCAACGTGAAGGCATGGTGCTTGTAGCGTTGTCTACTAATACTATCTAAATCATCGCGACCTAAATCACTGCTATCATTGTCAACCATCCCGTTCGTTGACCCATCTTGTTCAATGACCTCTCGGGGTGTATTTATGGGAAACTAGGGTAAGAAATTGCTTCATATATTAGGATAAAATTTTGGGACAAAAATGACAACAATTATAGTGGCGATGATGAGGCAAAATAAATTGCTATGCATATAAAAGTTATGGTGGCAGTTGTTGTGGTTACGGAGATGTAGGTTTTGTTATGGCGATGATGGTGATTTAGTGGTGATATGTTGGTGTGATGCTGATAATGATGCGGAGTGGTCTTACATTGTACCCACCAATAATAGTGGTGGAGTGTGACAATGATGGTGGTGGTAGAGTAGGGAGTGGGGTGGAAGATAACAAGGGTTGATTTAAAGTTTATAAGGGTTGATTTAAAGTTTTCTTAAAATGATATAGATTATGTTATTTAGACAACACATAAATTTATTATAAGGGTTGATGTTAAGTTTTTTTATATTCATTGAGTGAAAATTAATAAATATGAAAGTAAAATGTAAACATCAAACTTAAAGAGGAACACAATACATTCGTAAAATGTTTAGTCCAGACCCACTCCATTATAAATGGTAATCATCGTTGGTTTTGTTACTTTGTGTATGTCTCCCTCCCTTTCACATTCTCATTTCTCTCACATACCCTTTTTTTTCGTTCAATGTAATTCCACTTCAACTTAATAGTAGTAATAGTAGTAGAAATAATAATAATAATAATAATAATAATAATAATAATAATAATAATAATAATAATAATAATAATTATTATTATTATTATTATTATTATTATTATTATTATTATTATTATTATTACAATAATAATAGTAGTAGTAATATGAAGAACAAGAATCAATATTAATAATAATAGTAAGAATAATAATATTAAGTAGTAATAGGCTTATATGTTACACTTATTTAATGTAATATATTTTTCCCTTTCTGAATTTGGATTAAATTGGCATTTAGTTAATAGATTTGTGGCCGTTCAAAATTTATTGAATTATGATGATAGAGATGATGCAAGAATAGTAATCGGAATTTGATAAACTCAAGATAATTAAAAAGACGTTTGAAAGAATTGATGATGTGTTGTTACACTCAAAACAATTTGACCATGTCTCTCTTTTTGTAAAAGCTGAGGTTGTTTTGGTTGTAACGTGTCTAAAGGCAGACATTCAAAACAAGATGTAGGAACCTCTTCATGTTTTATTGGTCCCCTCAGCTACATTCAAATCTACTTTCTTCATAATTCCTTTCCAAGCTTGTAAACGTTGTCATGGAATGTAGTTACTACTTGGTTATATCTCGAGCATCTGTGTGTCATGTGTACTACAATGTATGATGATAATCTTACATGATTGATTCTATTAATATTATAAATAAAGTTATCTGGTAATTATAAACTTAGATCAAAATCAATTATTTCTGGCGTATGTAGGACATAACTCAATCATGTCGATCGAGTAAACCATGTAAATATCTAATTTCTTTATTTTTATGCAAGTTTAGTGGTTTTGTGTGTAATGGTAACACATCAAAACGCAAGGAGATTTGATACCTCTTTTCTTATCACATAACATGTTGTTTACTCAGAAGCATAGCGTGTTCTTTAATTTGAGAAAAAAAGACAAGAATATGTTCATATAGGGGTATTTAAAAATATCTGAATCCGATCGAAAAAGAATTTAATATAATAAGTAATAAAAAACTAAAAAATGAATTTTGGATACGGATAGTGATTTTACTATCGGAAAATTTTGAATAACCGAAATTTTAGGCATCCGACTTTAAACACTCCTATGTTCATAAACATTTTCATCTACCGAGTGTCAAGCCAATTTCTAAAAAGTCTTCTCATGTGTTACAAAACTTTCTTCATTCTAGGTTTATTTTGACAAGGCTCTTTATGTCGTGAAATTATGTATTGTCTTTAGCATGTTAATTTAATGAATTATTATTAAAGAGTATATCAGTATTATAACACTAACAATAACAATAATTATTATAATAGTTCTCGTATGAAAGTTTTCGGATAATATTTTTGGTGGTGATAATTTAAAAGATGTTTTACAAACACACATGGAGAAGTTTCAAATGAAACCATAGTTAGAAATTAAAGTAACTACTTTTTATCCCTTTAATCATATTTCAGAGGATGATTGAGATGTATCCCTTTAATTTCTTGTTCGCCCCAATAATGACTATGGTTCTTTTTACTTATTCGTTTCATGCTCAAAGGCTAAAAATCAAGTTTTTGAATAGTGATTCTACTTTGATGAATCACTTTGAACTCACTCGTGTGTATATAAATTAGTCTCTTTTATTATTGTTTTCGAGCAAATGCATATAATTATTTAAACTTAATTTATATTAATTCATGGTTTTATTTTGAAGTCAAATAGATAAGAAATATATAGTTTATCATAAACTATTCAATTTGCATGTAATTAATCTTATTTTTATACATCACTTGTTTGAATTCAATTATGTGTATTCAATCTTTTGTCTATAGTCAAGGTAGAAACACCATGATTAAGTGAACCATATATTTGTGGAAGGAATAAGCATGTTTAAAGTTACCCTTAAATGCAATTATATCCTAGTAACCTTTATAATTAAATTAAGAAATTAATCAATCAAAATGTCTTCCAAGTGGGCGTAGACCTAAAACTATAAAACACGGTAAGAAAATATAATACATACGTCTCTTTTACTTTCAACATATATACCACTTCTTTTAGCTTTTAAATTCAAATCATGAATAAAGTTATATCAAGAAGAGTGGTATAAATTTATATTCACGAAAGATACACATATACCTTTATGGTGTAAAATTATGAAAATATTTCATAGTTAATTAACTTTAACTAAAAGTTTTCACAAACTTCTTAGGTCGATCGAACATTACCTATCTAACAGAATGTTTTGGTTAGTTTGTTCCAGAACCAACCTAAAAAGTAAAATCAAACACACAAACGACTTCCGTGTTAGGGTTCATATTGGGTTACATGTCATATCACAAAATCTACAAATCTAATGAGTACTATTAGTGTTACCTTTAAGAAATTCATTGTAAACTCACAAATTACAAATGTAAAATGGATAACTAAATTAATGTGTTATCTAATGAATATATTTGTCTGTTAAAAAAAAATAAGACATTTGGGATGCTCCTCTCACCATAAAATTTTAATATTACGCCAGTAAGGACTAAGGATGATATTGTACGAGGTTGGGACGGGTATGAGTAATCCAAACCTCATATACGATTAAAAAAAGTGTCTTATATCTGGCTCAAAACTCGTCGGGTATGTATCAGGTATTATCCGTCGAGTATCGGGCATACACGCAGGTAATCAGGTATACCCGTTAAACTTATAAAAATTACTAATTGAGTATATCCATCAGGTATCTACAGAAATCAAACATCATATATTTGCATATACGTACTAGACAATATTTTCAGTTAACCCTTGATGTTTTTTGTTGAGGTTCAACTACTACTACATTTTAATTTTAGAGAGAAATAGTGATAATAGAAAATTCTGAGGAATCAGGTTGACATTGTGTACTCTTATGTAATGAATCTCACCATAATAATAATTTAGTTTATTTTTTTAACTGTGACCATTCAAAAATCATAAGACTTTCTGAGGTGTTTTCACGCTTGGTGATTGCTCCACGCACGAGGTCACCATTTGCAACGCCACTACGCGTAGCGTGGTGGTTCATGGTGATGCCAACCACCCACGTCAGCTCCACAATGGACCAGGGTGCGTATAGAGGAGCCTAATGATGAAATCAATACTTCTTAACTACCTATATAATTAAACTTTATTAGTCCTAAGTACTTTATCCATAATAATATGACTTAGAAACTCATGTCAATAAAAATTATACTTACTTAGTGATTATATTTCATGTATAAATTCACATATAACCTTTTTGTCATTATTTTCTTACAAGAAATTTAAACTCATAGCATAGCACATACCTTTTGGATCAAAGAAATGAAAATTAAGTACCAAGAAACTATTTCTTAAAGTTCCTTTGTGAATGATAATTTAACAGAAAAAGGAGCCAAAGATGCCCTTTTATGACATGTGACTGCTGTTTCTCCTTTGCAAAAGACTTTGAAGATGATTAGACCAGACAAGCCCGACCCATTAACCATTTCATGACTACAATAGTATAATACAGATCTATAGTATTTTACGTCTTAGTACCTTTTAAAAAAACTTTAATATATAAAGGATTATAAGAATAAAAAGAGGATCAGTGATCACCAATTTAAATTTAAACCGTTAATACAAAAGAATGATTATATTCAGCTATACAAGCCTATAAGGTAAGAATCCTTTTAGCATAAGTGGGCCGAATTTATTTGCTAAATTGTACGAATAGATGTTTAGAATTCGTATTATAGAAAGATTTTTAATACATAACTAAATTCAAATAGAAAATACTAGATCGTGTATACATGCACTTATACATTTTGCTATAAAAGTCATATATAAGACTTTTCTTTATATCTCACATCACATGTGAATCCTGTTATGCCTAACATATCATAGGCAAATTATTAACAGTTTTTTTGTGTAAACTTCTACTAAAGGTTTATTCAGATTATGTTACAAAAAAATATATCTTGTATGCTCTCTACATATGAAATACATATGTTTATGCATATCATATAATATTTTACAAACATGTTATATACTTAAACTACCGATAGTTTATAAACCAAGAAGCCCTTCAAAAATACAAATGACAGGGTGTCAGGGTGAAGTTGTAAAACAAAAAAAAGTCTTTTAATTGTGAGAATGAAAATTGGAGAAAAGAAAGGGTTGAGAGGCCCACAAGAGCCAAAGATTAACTTTTTAGGGCACATGAATGCATCCTCTAAATTATTGTAAATGTTCAAGAAAATGAGATTTGGAAGTCAAAAGCTTCCTTAGAAACATGAAGAGTGTCTCTAATCCATCATGAATGACAATGAAAATAATTACACACAATAGAAAACCAAAGTGATTGATTAATGCTTTGAATCATCATATTGTTTTGTAATACCATAGAAAAACTCTCTTTCACATGAATATACAAGTTGAACAATGGTCTATGTATGAGTTTTTCTAGAACTTAAACTTACTAAGTTTTTCAAAAACAAGTTAACTTTTTATCTCAAATAATATTATTATTTATTAGGGTAACATGAAGAAGTTTATGAACCAAGATACTATTCGTATATACTATTTATATCAAATATATCAATCATAATTTGAATATATTTAAAATCATGTAACCCGAGCAATAATTTGTTAATCTGATTAGTTGTAAATAAATTATAATCAAATTGTAAACATATTTAATGGATCTTCAACAAACGAGTGATCGAGTTGTACGAGAGTTCATTTGTTGCAGTTATAAACAATATAGTTTTAATTTTAAAATTTAACCTGCCAATCCGTTTATAATTGTGTAACAAGAACATGGTTGAGTTATTAAACTAGTTTATCAACCCAAAATTTTAGTTATTTTCATGTTGGCTTTGTATCATATAAGAAAGTAATATATTTTTGAGGAAAACTTATACTATTTCCATTTATATCTACAACTATAATTCGGCTAAACTAATTATATCGTATGTTTTAACACACACGCTACATTACCACAGTCATTTTATATTGTTGTATTCATGTCGACATCATATCATCTTCATTTGTACACATTCTAACATAACATATTGTTTTATTGGTTCATATAAACTAATAATATTATCTACTAGTTTATTATATACATAAACGAAGACCATAAATAAATATATGGTAACATGTATCATGATGCACGATAATATATTCCTCTTTAGAGTTATAGGTAAAACTTGTTTCTTTTCCAACCAACCAAAAAGAATTCTTAAAAGGCGAATTAAAGAACAAGTAGTTTTAGATTAGATTGAAGCATCTAAGCTTTAGAACACGACACAAAGGTGAAGATGCTAAATTCATCGAACTTTTGAGTGAATTTTTCAAATTAATTATTTTTTTTTCTGAATATTCAACTGATTTATTAAAAATTTGTAATATACTTCTTATATAAGTGGATATCTTATGGTGAACGAGTATTGTAAATTTATCAAAGTCGTTATTTTATTTGCCACAAAAGACACACTCTTGCATGGTAATAATGATACCAATACGTTTAATGTGGCACGTACAACAGTATTCTTGATTTTATCAAAGCTCATTGTTTATGTGTGTATATATAATTTACTATAGTGTTTATATTGGTAAAATATTATAAATTTTCATGAGTATTTATAGACTTTTTCACAATTTACATCAATATTTTTCATACAAACATATAATATACTCTAGGCCTTTCTAAATGCATATCACAACACATTGATGTTGGTCTCATCTTATAGTTAAACTTAAAAAATACTAATTAAGAAAATATTTATCTCTACAGAAACCAAAATACTTTTAATCATTCAAATTATTTAAATATTTTTCGATAACGATAAATATAATATTATATAAAACCAAAATCAATAACTTCATCAACTATATTCAAAAATAAAATCCACCATTTTCATATAAAAGGTAACAAAAATATAATAGCATGCAAAAAGTGAGAATTGAACTACCCTTAAAAGATATACATACATAAAAAGAAGAGAATACAATGATTAGAGAATGTTTTGACACAAATCATTGGAGTTTGTACAAAAATGAGGTTTTGGTTGCATAAAGTACAAAAATTTACATCATTTGTATGTTAATGCTCCTCATATGTAATGTGTGTGTGTTGTCAAAGAGTATCTTGTAAAGGGGATCGGTTAATGGGAAAGATGTATATTGTAAAGGGGATCGATTAATGGGAAAGAGGTAAAGTTTCTGACCATCAATGTATAATGTTAGGTAATGATGATGTCTACTATTTTATTCAACAAATTGACACCATTTAAAAAGTTCAAACTTATAAAATTGTTTCAAGTGGTACATGTACACCATTTGAAAGGTAGTCGTAGGAAATCTACTTGTAAGTTGTAAGTTTGTTTACTATTAACAAATCAAAACTTAAGATAGAAGATTTTGTAAATTAAGTAGGGTGTGAAATGAAAATACCAACCTAACATAAATTCATGATTTTAAACAAACTTTTTGTTCACGGATTAATATATACATTTTTATAAACTTTTAAGAGGTAATTATTTATAATTCTTTTATAGCCATTTATGCTTTTGGGTGTAACTTTATACATTTAGAATAGTAAAATATATAAAAAAGGTTAAAGGATAATTGTTTGTGATAGCCCGTGATTACGTTAGTCGTGTTCAGATCTATGTCATCTTCAAGTTCATCTCGTATCATACTACCTACATTTTTTTACCTTCGTATTTTGACAAGTCAATCCATGAACACGACTCGTATAACCTTTAGATTTAAACACATTTTGTAAAATAGAATGACAATAAATTATGTTCAAATAACTAGAATTGTTACAAGTGATTAAAAATTTAATACTCTTAAGTTAGATTAGAGCTCAAGGCCTATAAGTTAACTAGAGAAACTAAGTGTCTCCTTAAGATAAACAAAGTTGGTGAAGTTGAACAAAGTTTTACAACAAGATATTGGCATACAAATCTGAAATACATATAATATCAAATATAGGTTGGTATTCTCAATAATAATAACAGTTTATGAAAGCACTTATTATTTTTATTTTTAGAAAGGCATCAAAGAGTGTGTGTGTGTGTGTGTCCAAATGATTTAGAATGGTGTAAGAATGTTTCAACTCCCCACTTTAGCATGCTTAGGGAATAATCTCTATGGGCCATGGACATTGGATCATCATCATGATGTCCCTCGTGTCAACTACACCATATGAACACAACTTATTGCTTCACATTTTTTTGTAAGAGTGACACCCACAATTCTATTAGATAGTAATTATTGCTTTTTTATTCAAGGTTTTATGACACATATTTACCATCTCTATTACATAAGCTTTCATATGTTCTTATAGATTACACCTGAGTGTCAATTCTCATTACATGCGTAAACTTTGCCACATCACACATCTTTACTTGTCCATAGTTTATTGTTATATAGTTGGTATAAAGATCTTCTTTCTAAATAGATTAATTTAGAACTACTACATGTTCAAGGTTCAAGTTACATCTATATTAGTGATTATAAACGATTTATTTAGATGGAATTGAATTAAAGACAATCGAAACAATTATGTTATGTTAACTACTTGATTACTCTCACATTCTCTTTTTATAACCAATCATATCCTTTATCTCACATTTTTTAAACCAAACATATGTTTTCTTGTTTTCCCTAATAAATAAAGATGGATAGTAAGCCTTAGCCTTGAAGTAAGAAAATGACCATTAGGACATATGAATGTATTTTTAACAAGAAGAAATGTAAAAGGATAAGGTGGTCAAAATGGTCTTTTGATTCTTGATTCCCTTATGAAAGTAAGGAAAGGTTCCATTAGGTATAATGGAAGTGGGCACTAGGAATTGACCACATAGAAGTGGTTGAGTGGAGTAAGTAGTAGTGGAATTTACCTTCTCATGCTTTTTTGATAATTCTTTTTTAATAAATATGGTAAAAGATTATAGAAAAAGATATTAAAGGCTGACTTTGTCATCTACTTAAAAGACTTTGTATACATAATCAAAAAATATATTTTGATGATGATCTTTTAGTTACTTTGTTAGTTATCAATGGAAAAACCACCAAGTACTATTGGAACTGACTTTGAGCTATGATGTCTCATTTTCACATTGGAGTTTCTATCTTCCCTCTGCATGTCATATATACCAATAACTGTTTTAGAAACAACAAAACACAAACCATGTTACATGTAAAATGGTTATAGTTTGGTTATGCAACACATTTACAGATGTATGACTTGGGTAATAGCAAGTAGAGATGTCAATTTCGGTTAAGGATCCAAAAGTTAGAATACCATTGAAATAATATAAACTTCTACCACATCTGACAGACATTAGTTATATCTTCTTGATCAAAGATTGTTTCAGGTCAACCTAACTCAATGGGTTTTAAACAGGCCAAAAAGACTACCCGTTATGACTCATTACCCTGCATGCCCAGCCAATCAGTCCAATTTCCAACTAGTAAAAAATAGTTGCTAAAAATTGTTTATGCTGACGGACCGAACATACAGAGAAATGTTTACTTTCTCTTTCTTCTATCAATTGCAATTCTGGGGTCATTTTTTGCTAGAGGTGGCCCAGAAGGTACGCCATACTGCATGGGCGAGAGGGTATTGGTGGTGCAGACACAGGAGCAGATGAAGCAGCCGTGATGGGGGCCGAAGGTTGTGGGAGAGCATTAGACGGCGTTGCAGTTGCAGGCTCAGGAAGAGACCTAGGCAATATATGCTTCAGCCGATTGTTCCTGTAGTTCTTCCAAAAATAAAACTGCTGCCTGTGTGTCAACTCCTAAAAGATTAAATAAATGAATTAGTTTTATGATTATTGAAAGCAAATTAGAGGATGATGAAGACTTACACAGGCACACAAGTTTCTCAGACCCAGAAACACTAAGAGAATAATACTCGCCGAGGAAAAATAACAGAAATTATCACATGTTTAACACACAATGATATGAATTATTTGATCATTTAGAAGTAGGACTTCATACTAAAGGTGGCCTGTTCGACCCAAACATACAAAACGGGATGATGCTTATAATAATCACTCAGGTAAATAACTAATTTAAACTTAGGTATAAGAAAACAAGTCACCCAGGTTGGAAGTCTCCTAAAGCGCATTAAAATGCTTACAACCTCAAGGTTTGTTAAATATGGGGAAAAAATTTACAAATTTAACATAGCTTTAATAATCATCTTAAATATATTACTTATTTGTCATATTTAAAAGTTGGAGAATTTTTTTAGGAAGGTCAACCAACCCGTTACTTGAATATTATAATTTTGACCCGTTACCCAACTTGTCCGTTTTTCCACCTCCAGTTATGACTATGCATGCTACCAACCCTAGAGGATGCAAGAAAATGCAATAGCCAAAACTAGTAGAAGCATATACAAGTAAGACGATGGCAACAATGTGTCAGCTTGCATACTAGATATCTGCCAATGAATGAAGACAATACGAAGAGTTTTCACTAACTGGAGTGCAAGAAAATAATGTGTACATAGTATCATTAAAGTAGAGGTAAGAGCTAAATTAACAGTTGTTAGACATGGTTAAACGCATATACCATAATCAGCTAAGTAAAAAGAACAAGACGATGACTACAGACTACAGAGGAAGCCCCATCAAAGATATAAAAAGACACCTAAACAATAAACAAATAGAAGAAAAAGAGCTGTGGCATTTTGTTTCACATTGTCATCTCACAGCAAGACAGAAAGTACTCAATATTAATAAGATTAGAGTGAAATTATATAAGATATAACAGATATCCACAATTCCACATTTCATTCCAAACTTGTGATAGTTTTCAACTTTCTTTATACGGGATGTAAGTGTTAATTCAAAGACTCCCATCACAGAAATCAAAGTGCACTGAAGCTTACAGAAATATTCATGATAACAGAAGAAATACCAAAAAAAAGGTAAAAAGCAAGTAATCCAAAAGATGCAACCTTATTGGCCGGATGTGCCATAGCATTGCGGAAACTTGCATTCTGAAGAAGTTCCAGAAAGTAGAGACAATGTGGATACCTGTGATCTTCCAATAAATAATAATAAACTATTGAAAAGAATGAATATCAAAACGAACAAGTCTTGATATAAAAATTTATTAAAACAAAATTGTTAGACTAAAAAAAAAAGGAATCTCACATAATATATTTTATGTATTCTGGTCGTTGCCAGTACAGAAGGTACTTCAAGTAGACTATGAAAGCTTCATCTTCAAAATAACGGTTCTGAGCTAAATCTACATCAAAGATTTTAAGTGTTAATTATGCCCAATCAACAAATTTAAAGCTTTATAAGAAATCAAAGTTCGATAAGAATATATGAATACCACTTATGGGCTGTTTGGCAACATCTTAATCAACCTCTTAATGGTTCAGTACTTAATGGTTCAGACTGTTTGTTTCGCGAGCAAATGTCTGAATGGTTCAAACATTTGTCTCTGAATGGTTCAGACATTTGCCTTTGAATAGTTAAGCATTATACTAATGTTGAATGGTAAGAGGTCTAATGCTGAATGGTTAAAACCTCTTATCTGAATTGGTCAGACATTTGTCTTTGAATAGTTAAGCGATATACTAGTTTTTAATGGTTCAGACCTCTTAATGGTTCAGCACTAATAGTTCAGATCTCTTATTGGTTCAACACTTAATCATTCAGAAATTACCAAACAATCATTACTCATTAGTTTCCAAACTTCAAAAAAGGAAATTACATCACTATTGCAAAGATATACCACCATTTTAAAGTACATGATCTTCATAATAATGATTTTGCATTGTACCTTAAACTTACAGTGAATATATGTAGGATTAGCAAGGCATTGGACAAATTCAAGTTCAAGCAAAAATCTTTGTCGCCCATCGTCCAGATCCTTGTATGCTTTTTTGGGCCTGAAACATAATTGAGCTAGTATCTTATGATAACTCTAACCAAACTATATAAAGAAGAATGATAAACAGAAGCTTACAAGCTGTTGTTATTATTTGAAGAATCATCAATTTCTTGACCTGAAGCCATGCACTCTATTTCCTATGGTAAAACAACACAAATATCAAATTCAATCTCTTCCCTAAATCAATTGGATTCCTTAATTTCATATGATCGAAACACACATTTATCAGGAATAGCATTTTGAATCGAAAATCAAGAGCAACTCACACATTCGTCAGGAATGAAGAACAGAAGTTATCCATCAGTCATCTCATCACATAGCTCAAGATGCACAATCAAAAACAGATAATCACCTGATTCAACTGCGAATTCAAGTGAATCATGACTCAATTGTAATACAAAAATGCATAAACCTACTTGATTTTGTTAAGAAGATCGAACCATTTGCAATTTCAGTTCTCTTTCAACGAAGCCTCACACATAGTGCTTCTATCTTCTAGACTTCAACGAAGATTCTGATTTTCTGATGATCGAATGTCGATTTAGGGTTTCAAAATCAGACTTCAGTAATCAGTAATTAGTATTCAATAGGATGTTCACCGACATTCGAAATTGGGATGCAAGTAACGAATCTGACTAGTGAAATTGGGCTGAAATATAATTGGTAGGGGCAGTGGATTTATGATATTGGGTTGCTGATTTAATTGAGCTCCTAACCATGCATGTACAGTGTACACTGTGCACAAACCGGTTTGGGTTTTGGGTCACAACCGGTTCAGTTAATTTGGGCTCTCGTTGGTTCAGGACTTCAGGGCAGAAGCTGGTTCGGTTAGGCTCGAGAAAGGTGAAAACCCTACTCGGTTGACACCGGTCCCGGACCGGGTTAGAACTAGAAACA
>BJCM01064799.1:0-19530 GCA_018326385.1 Flaveria bidentis | reverse complement strand
ATTAAATAAAAAAAACCCAATCCTAGTCTAATACAAACTCAAACAATATTAATAAATTAATATAAAAAATTATCTTTTTTTTTTAAATCAAGACTAAACATTCATTCTACCCCTTAAATTAGATCTCTTCCCACAAATCTTGAATACCATGCAACACCCATAATTCTTCAACCTTAATAATTGATCTCTTCTTTTCACCCCAAAACAAAAACGTCAATGCAACGATCACAAATACCCACTCCTTTTGATGGAGTATACGTACGTGTCAAAACATAAAAGTGTATTTTTAAACATGTCAGTGAACTTTTAAATTTAAAGTATTGTGAATTATTAAATAAAAAAAACCCAATCCTAGTCTAATACAAACTCAAACAATATTAATAAATTAATATAAAAAATTATCTTTTTTTTTTAAATCAAGACTAAACATTCATTCTACCCCTTAAATTAGATCTCTTCCCACAAATCTTGAATACCATGCAACACCCATAATTCTTCAACCTTAATAATTGATCTCTTCTTTTCACCCCAAAACAAAAACGTCAATGCAACGATCACAAATACCCACTCCTTTTGATGGAGTATACGTACGTGTCAAAACATAAAAGTGTATTTTTAAACATGTCAGTGAACTTTTAAATTTAAAGTATTGTGAAAACAAACACTAACATCAAATAGGTGAAAATCCCCAAAACTGAAGGCATGTCATCATATATCCTTTGGAAGTAAATTATTATTGCCACACTTATCTCTCACCACAAGCTTTAATTTAGGAACTAGTCTGAATAGGTAAAAACTGAAATCAAAGGTGGTTCATCATGCATGTTCCACCTAATATCTCTCTTTCTCACACACCTTTCTCCATATCTATATTTATATCTATATCTATTTCTCTTCCTCCGTCTTCTTCACCCCTTCGTCTTCTCCTTCAATCCGTTTGGTCGATTCTTCTTTCCAGAGTTGTTATTACATATTACGGGGTCGCCTGACCCCATTCATATCCGTAGCGCGCATACCGATTCCCTGAAGATGGGTACCAAGGTCAAAGGCTTCTTTAAAGGCTTCAAAAACATCTCAAATATTTTCGGTACGTACATACTTAATTAATCAACATATATGAATTAATTAATATGTATACATATTGTTTAATATGCATGATAACGTAGTTATATGTTGACATTTTGATGTGGGAATTGAAGATGAAGACGACGAACCAGAAATACAGATCGGTATGCCCACGGACGTGAAACATGTTGCTCATATTGGTGCTGATGGACCCGCCACTGAATCTCCGAGCTGGGTACATCATCATCAATCTTTCTTGTTAACTTCTACTAAAGGATTTTTTTTTTGTTTGATGATCGAACGATTTATATGTATATCAGTATATATGTGTATGTAACCGTGTGTTTGTGTTATTGTGTATGTATATAACTTTGTGTCATTTTTTTCTTTGTGATACAGATGAGGGGGTTTAATGGATCACGAAGTCAATCAGGACCAATAGAAAGCTCTGGTATCAAAGAAGGTAATAGATCGATTTGTTGAATATTTTATTTTCTATATTTATTTGTTACTACATATGAATTATCTAAACTTAAACTGGTTAGTTGGGTTAATAACCTCCTATTGAACATAATATTGGATTTTAAAGTATTTATTAATTTATTGAGTCCCTCTAACACATATAATTTTTGGTAAGTTTATAGTTTTTTTTTTGTAATATGTTATACACACATAATATCTAAACGTCAAAAAAAAATATGTAGGTCACTTAAAAGTTTGGGTTTGTATGGTTGCCCACCTGACACATCCTTAGTGCCAGCGATGAAAACAACTTTTTACACAAAAAAATGTAAAATGTTACTAATTGAATGCACTTGTGTAGGTATAAAAAACCATAGGAGTACTCGAAGCGAAGTATTAACAAGAGACATTCCCGATGTGTCCAATGCATCTAGACACCGTCGTCGTTCAATGGACAATTCCTCGGATTCTGCTTCTCAATCATCCACCAAATCAAAGCATAGGCGGCACAGAATCCGACGATCGCGTGATACTGGGAACTTGCCGGACATCCCCAAGAGATCAAGGCGGAAGAAATCAAGGGACGATGACGGGTCAACAAGGTCAAAAGATAGCGAATCTTCGAGCTATGAACCCCATTTGGATCTTTAAACATCATCTTGCAACAAAAGTCAATAACTTATATTGAAGATAGGGAGGAAGTAAGGATACTTTGAAGTTAAGATTTTCACCAATTTGTGAAAAATTTACCAAAGATGTTTGCTAACTTTTCCTATCTAATTATGCACTTCAAGTTTCATGTGGGATTTGGGGTTGATATTTATTGTAAGATGAATCCATAAACAATATGATGGTTTTATTCGGCTTAAAAGTAGCTATCTCCTTTTTGTCTTTGATATGATTTTGATTTCAATATGCTTGTTAGCTTCTATGAATAACACATTTAATATGCTTAAATACTTAGCATGTTATTTTTTCACACTATTCTTATTTGAAATTGGAATCAAATGTGAGAATATGAAAGTAGTTCTAGTTAGCAAAGAGTCATGACAAACACATCATGGAGAGTTTGAGTATATGCCTCAAACATGTTATATGAGTTCTGTTTTTTTTTTTGTCTTTAATGGTTTGTTTGTATTTTGTATATGAGTACTTTAAAGGCAATAATGAATTATATGTAGAATGATAAAATTCATTTGCATATGCTATATTAGTCTTTGCATGGACTAGACAATTCTCTAGTTTGTACGTGCATATAAAGCTTGAGTATATAATAATCTTGAACGGTCATACTTTAAACCCAACCATTTATGTGAATACAGACAACGCTGGTGACCTGATCCGTTCATCATTCCAACGAAAATCCACCATCCAAATATCTACTATGACCATGTTTGGAAAAAAATAAAAGTTACTTTTTAATTTTTTGAAAGGTAAAAAGACCAAAATACTTCTAAAAAAAAAATTAAAAAATTAAAAGTTTTGATTTTTGATGACTTTTAAAAGGGTATTTTGGTTTTTTTACCCCTCTAAAAAATCAAAAAAATAACTTATATTTTTTTCTCAAACATACACTATATTAAAATCCATAACCAACTTAAAACATATTATATCAATCAAATGACACTCATCGATACTACACCAATTTAATTCTCATGCGTATTAGTTGATTTTATAAAAGAGAAAAATGATAATATATTAACATTCATCGATACTGGGTTAGGTTTGTGCACCCAATTCTTTTGAATCCATAGATTCGCCCCCACCAATTACAAACCCTCAGCATCTACAACAATCCAACTTCGTATGTTCAACGCTGTATTACTACTAATCGTTCCTTGTGTAAACTACCCTTTGCTTCATTCTTACAAACCCACCAATTATCAATCCTTTTGATTTCTTTGATTGATTCAATAATGGCCACTGCAAGTATCTACAGAAGGGTTCTTCCTTCTCCTCCCGCCATTGATTTTGCTTCTTCAGAAGGAAAAGTCAGTTCTTTACCCTGAATTTCTATTAGAAATTTAAATTTAGGTTTTTGACCTATGATTCTGTGTGCAATTGTTCAATTTACAGTTGAATGTTTCTTGGATTAGGTTTTGCTTAAATCTTGTTTAATTGATGTTTTCTATTATAAATTGATGTTTAATTTAGCCTAATAATTGTGATAAGTGTATAAAGTTTGTTAATTTTTGAGATGGGTTTGCTTGTGATCTGATGGTGGAGCTATACTTTGACTTTGAGGTGTTCATGGTCAGATGTATTACCTTTTTCTGTTTCAGTTTTGTGTAAATTTTAAGCTTTTCAAGAAGTTGTATTCAGGTTAGACTTAAGTTTATAGTATTCATCGATTCAATACAAATAGGATACTGTTGATGTTAAATTTTCAACATTTAGGATCTTTATATCAAATTTTTCATTAGGGAAGTACTATGTTTTACATCAAGATCTTCTTTTTTATATATAAATCATCGAAAACTAACTAAAATAGAGGTTATGCTTTCTTTGTACAAGAATGAAGAGTCTTGAATTGTTTCTTCTATGTTTCAACTCAGCGATATATGTGTTTTGAATTTGCAGCAATTGTTCATGGAAGCCACTCAAGGTGGGACCATGGAAGGCTTCTTTAAGTTGATCTCTTACTTTCAGACACAATCAGAACCTGCTTACTGTGGATTAGCTACCCTTGCCATGGTCTTGAATGCACTTTCCATTGATCCTGGCAGAAAATGGAAAGGTACATCTAGTTATCTTTTATAATGTGATAAATTAGTAAATGATAACTTTTGATCTATCATGATATTATGTGGTGAGTATTAACTGTTAAGTATTTTACCATGTTGGAAATTACTGATGAGCATTTTGGCAGTTTACAAGTTTTGTCATGATGATATAAATTATTAAATGTTTACAGGTCCCTGGAGGTGGTTTGATGAATCTATGCTGGATTGCTGTGAACCTCTAGAAAAGGTTAAAGCCAAAGGCATTTCTTTTGGGAAAGTTGTGTGTCTGGCTCACTGTGCTGGAGCAAAAGTTGAAGCTTTTCGCACAAATCAAACTAGTATTGATGAATTTAGAAAGCATGTCATTTCCTGTTCTACTTCTGATGATTGCCATGTAATCTCATCATATAACAGAGCGACTTTTAAACAGGCATGTTCTAACCTTGCTATTTTTTTTTAAATTTCCCTCTTAAATCACATCTGTCATGAGTATTGATGTTTGTGATCAGATGAGCTGATGTAATTGCTTTATCATTTTTTTTTGTATCACAGACAGGTGAGGGTCACTTTTCACCTATTGGGGGATATCATGCTGGAAGGGATATGGCGTTAATTTTAGACGTTGCACGTTTTAAATATCCTCCTCATTGGGTGCCACTTAAATTACTTTGGGAAGCCATGGATACTGTTGATAAGGCTAATGGATTTCACAGAGGGTAAATTTGTGCACTCTCTCTCAATTTGAATCCGACCCGATATTTACATTTATTCTTTTGTTTCAGTTTCATGCTAATATCCAGGCTTCAACGGCCACCAGCATTACTTTATACCCTGGTACATTCATGTTCAAGCATAACTCATAAGTGTTCATATGTGACCTGCTTTAGATTCTTTTTCAATTTCAGTATCATTGATGATATGTACATACACTATGTACGAAATCGGAATAAATGGTAACTGCAATCTTATGCACATGTTGATTTTTGTATGTTGCCTATTGTTGCAGAGTTGTAAGCATGAGAGTTGGGTTAAAATTGCAAAATACTTGATGGAGGATGTTCCAGTATTATTGAGTTCTCAAAATGTGAAAAATGTGAAGGATGTTCTTTCCATTGTTTTCAATTCTCTTCCTTCAAAGTTTCTTGAATTTATTAAGTGGGTGGCAGAAGTTAGGAGAACAGAAGAGGGCGGTCAAAGTCTAAGTCCAGAAGAACAAGAAAGACTTTCCATCAAGGTATCTTACTGGCATGAACCATAAACCATAAATTTCTAAGCCTTAAAATAGTTTTGTCCCATCTATGGGTTGATTTGGGTTATGTTTTATCTCGATGAGGTGACATGGGTGGAAAAGATTAGCGAAAAAGGGAACAAATCATATGTGTCGAAAGTGAGCCAAATTGTACTTTCAATACATAAAATCTCAAAAATCATTCTATTTAAATGGTTGTATTATTATTGAAATAAAGTTTAGTGTATGTTGACATGTATTCAATTTTTTTTCACTAACGCCACTCACATACTGATACTACTTCATAGCCACCCAAGTATGTATGTGGTTTCGTTTTCTATCAAACTAGTCCAAAAACATACCTGATGATGAAAATCCTTATTAAAGTTTAGTAAATAGAAAGATACACTTGTATAGATTTTTTGAAAAAACAAAGCGGTGCGAAAAAAACTCTGCCAATTTTGTTATTCTACATGATGCAGCAGGTGTTTTTACCTGATTGTTTAAACAAAACCGGATACATACTTTGTGGCTTATAACGTTTGTTTCAATATATGGGTGACCTCAATGTAAAAAACTGGATACTTTGGCAGACTTTATTAAATGAGATAATTTTTGTACTTATTTTCCAAAAATTATAAACATATATAAGAACACCGGACAAAAAGTGTTTTGGGTCAATGCGTACCAAAAGACTTGATTTGGCACATTACCTAAACTCAGTCTAAACCCAGTCGACCCATTGGGTTTTCCACCTCTTTTCTCCTGTGATAGGTTTCTTGCTTACAGTTTCTGGTGAATCATGTAGGGGGATATATTGAAACAAGTTCAGGGCATTCATCTATACAAGCATGTCACAGATTTTCTGTTCACTGAGAAACCAGGTTGCCAGGGCCCACAGTGTTTGGGCAAAGAAACCAGTTTGACCGACATTGCAGCTAGCGTATGTTGTCAAGGAGCAGGGTTTCTAAAAGGAACCAGTGAATCCTCTAACGAGTTCTGCTGTGGGGAAACACTTGTACACAGCATAAAGTCCAATGGAGACATGCCACCTGTTACAGTAGTATCTGGGACGGTGACCAATGGCATCGTTGAACAACAAGTGGATATGTTGGTTCCTTCATCTCCCAAAAATATAAATTCATCTAGTTGTGAATTAACTAAATGCATCGGCATGCACCCAGCTAGCAATGATGTTCTTACAGCACTTTTACTGGCTTTACCACCAGAAACCTGGTCTGGCATCAAAGATGATACCTTGTTGCAGGAAATTGATGATCTTGTTTCTTTGGATAACCTTCCAACTTTGCTTCAAGAAGAGGTACAGTTTAAACCAGTTACTTATGATGGGTCGATTTGGGTAAACGGGTTAGTAAAAAAGTCAGCTTGTTAATGTTGTAATCCTGTTTACTGCAGATTAAGCACTTGCGTGGACAGCTGTACGTTCTCAAGAGATGCAAAGACGACGAGGTAGAGGAAGATCTTTCTGCACCTTCCGTCTAGCATCTTAAACATCCTCTGGATATCCAATTTTCTTGTATTAATATTAATCATAAACCACTTTCTCACATTAAGAAAGACAGAATAAGATATGTTACAACTTAAAAACTCTTTTTGAAATTGCTATATGTATACCTGTATCTATATCTATTCCCCTCTGTTTTTTAGGTCAATCATCAAGAAACAAGACTTGTTTTCAGGAGATCAGATCCTTTTATTAACACGTCAAGCTTGTTCCTACACGGGTCAAACTTTCAAAAACAGAGTGAGTTGTCATCACCGATAGGACAGCAACGAGCCATTGACTGCTGTAGCAGATTTTTTGAGAGATTTGAAAGGCCAGATCGGCTTTCAGGTGGGATGAGACGCATTATTACATGGCCTAAACCAATTGCTTATACGTCACAAATAGGTTCAAGGTCTATATTTTCTCTTAATTATTTATCTCGTTAAGAAAATTATAGGTGTTGGTTTTACTAAACTGTTGTTAGGCTATGATTGTAGATAATTTGTCTACATACCACTGGAACCTCATTTTTAGTTAACTTTGTTTATCCAGAAGTAAATAGAATATACAAGTAATTTTTGCAACTACATCTATATTTAGTATAAGCAGAACTCTCAATACCTACTTTTTTTCTGTTTTTTCAACTGATTACACGGATGCTTCATTTCTTAAGGGCCATATTACGGTTTTGGTTTCAAAGTTTTCAGGACTTACACTTTTACTCTTTTGTTCGCTTGTTGATAACACTTTTGGTCTGTGAAGTGATTTACGTTAATAGTTTCTGCTAAGAGCATTTGAAAACTTCATTGTACCCTTGATGCTTAAAAACAAAGAAAAAATATAATAAGTAATTTATAAATATCAAACCACCCCATTTCCCCTTCTTAACTTTGTTGGTTCCCCCTAATTGATGTAACAGTTGATCTTTCGCCAATCTTCGTCTCCTTGTCTGGTTCATAGCTTGTGCTTGAAAAATCTGGTTTTGTTCCTCATGTTTAAAGAACCTAGATGACAACCACCGGCTACAGTTTTGAAATGTTCTTTGGCACATGCATTCCTCATTGGGAAGGTTTTAGATATAAGAATCGGGGAAAACTGTAATCTGACCTCAATACATTGACTGTCCACATTTTTTTAAGCGAAAAGGTTGCAAGAATTGATGATTTCACATAACAAAGAAGAAAACATAACACTTGATATTTGAAAGCCTAAATTACATTTGAATCATCTCAATGATTGCAATAAAAATTGCCAAAATTAACATGTGGGAAATCAAAACGTCTCCAAACCATAATTCTGCTGTATTTATTTCCAGAAACCGTGATACTAAAAAAAAAACTGGCCTTCACTCATTTTGGAGGACTGTGTGATCAAGGTATTATATCTTGGATTCTCAGCTGATAACACAAGAATCAAAACATGGCAAGTGGTATCTTTTAAGCTGATTTAAGCGCTTTAACTGCTTTCTCGGCTGCATCATCCAGATCCTCAGCTGTAATCAGTGTCATCCCACTTTCCTATATATCCCAACATGAAATGTGAAATTTTTATATTTGAACCTCCTATGAACATTACATGACTAGTTATGGTAACTTTAATTTAACAAAGTGAAAATGTACCTTAAGAATCCTCTTTCCTTGATCAACATTTGTGCCTTCTAGACGAACCACAACAGGAACCTTCAATGCAACCTGAGAACAACAAAAAAGTTGGATCTCTCCATTAGAAGGTCGCCTAAATTGTATTTTTGATATATTTATAAGAAAACGACAGAGATTGTTTATTTCAAATAAGTATATTATTGTTCAAATAATGATTTCAACTCACTTGTTTAGCAGCATTAACGATCCCACTAGCTATCACATCACACTTCATTATTCCTCCAAAAATGTTTACCAATATTGCTTTTACTTTGTCGTCTGATGTCAAGATCTTGAAAGCCTCAACAACCTGCACCATTTTTTCAAAAATTATTATGCATCAAAAGGCTATAGAAACCCCCTACGAGATTTTTTTGTAATATTTTACTTAAAAACAAATACTTACCTGTCCTTCAGAAGCATTCCCACCTACATCTAGAAAATTGGCAGGTGTTCCTCCATGTAATTTTATGATATCCATTGTGGCCATTGCCAATCCAGCACCATTCACCATGCATCCAATTTCCCCATCCAAACCGATATAATTCAAATCTGCTTTTGCAGCTGCAACCTGTTCAAAGCAATACCAAGAAAAGTTAGATTAATTCCAGCTTACCAGTTCTCTCTGGTCAAATCAAGATGACCATGTCATAATACCACCAGTTCTCTTGGAATAACAAAATTAGTTTTTAAAAAAAAGGAAACATGTCAAAATTGGTGTGTAAAGTTGCGCAAAGAGTATTCTTATATATGCATATAAACCTCCTAAATCATTTTGTTGAAGTTATTATTCTAACATGCTAATTATTTTTATAAAATGTTCATTTTTGGGACAAATTGTCTAGGCTCAACTCAATCAAACCCATTTCATTAGTACAAAAAATGTACTCGCTCTGATCCATTGATCCATTACCCAGCTCAGCACGCTCAATCCATCCATTTTGCACCCTCTAAGGTTGTGCTTTGTACTCTTGTTTGCAGTCAGGGATGACTATGGGTAAGGGTTTGATAACAAAGTGAATGGGGATGGGCATGACCCAACCCTTTTGGGTGGGTATTGATGATTCGCAATTTGTGGGTATCGAACCTATGCCCGTAAACCAAATATATCCTCACACTACGGACTAGCTATACCTCACGAGGATCCTCTTGTGTTGGATCACGAAGAGCAAAAATCTCTTTCTGACGGAAAGCAGCATTATCATCAAAGTTTAGCTTAGCATCAGCAGCGACCAACTTGTTATCAGAAGTCTCTGCAATTGGATTGATCTGAAATAGGAGGTTTAAACTTAATACCAAAATATGATAATTAGAAGAAAAGAAAAAGAAAGTGAAGCCACAATATCTGTGCTTAGGTAATTAATTCTCACCTCCAACTGTGTGCAATCACATTCACGGAATAGGTTATACAACTTCTTAACCTGTTCTATTGAAGCGTCTCTATCAGCTACCTTTGGAGCAAGACCATCTACAACTTTGGCAGCATCTTCATCTGTAATTCCTTTGAAAACATCAATAGGGACCTATAAAAAGTCAAATTAGTCAAACATAAGTGGATAGGCATCAAACGACGACAAGAAAAGCAAAAAGAATAAACGGTGCTACAAGAAGGCGCACTTTAATGATCATGTCAGGGAATTTCTCAGCAAGGTCTTCAATGCTAGTTCCTCCCTCTCGGCAGGCTATGATAAGCTGAAAAATTGAAGACCGGTAAGCACCAATTTTTTTTTGTGTGTGTGAGAGAGAGAGAATCAAGTTCACAAATCACAATAAAGGCTAATAGTAGGATAATTAAGATGATACTTACAGGACCAGCAGTTGTACGATCAAGAGTGATTGCAAAGTACATTTCATTCACAAGTGACACCTTTTCACACAAGTAAACCTGCAACCGATATAGGGTACACATCAATTCCAAGATACTAGATCTGGAAAGCTTGCAAGCTCTAAATAGAAAGGTAATTAAGGTTACATAAAAAATTATAACTTATGACTTTATGAGTTATAACCATCTATTTTTTAAAGTGGTCAATCATTTTGGAACGGAATAGAAATAAACAGTGGACTATAATTCTGTGTGGTGTTCACCTATATTACCAAGCTTAGTTGTGGGCTGTTTACAAGTTTATCTATGCTGCTATTTTTACGACGACCGTGCACCTTGCAGGTTTTGAACCCTTCACCATTAGGATAGAGGGGAGGCAACTTACCACCAAGGTATCCCTTGGGGACTTTTAAACCATGTATACTAACTAAATGTTTCACCTGAAGTAATGCATCATGATGTGCGCATATATGCGATTCATATGCATTTGGCCTTAATGTTACACAAAGGGGCTTACAATAGATGAACAGAAAATCCACTGTGTTGACATAAAGGCTCTTGCTGATTGCTTAACAAAACCTCAGAAAACCAACTGGTACTACTAAAGATATTTATGGCAAAACCACTAGTTTCACCTGTTTATAATAATTAAACAAAAACATGACAAGCTTTATAAACAAAAATAAGTTTCGTAAGTCCATCATGTAACTAGTACTACTAAACGTCCAGACATAACTCTCTATATCTTTCTAACGGAACTTGAACTTCCATTTCAAGTTTTACGAAAAGTCATCATGTATGCCTACTCTCAAAGAGTAAAGTGTCGGCAAGAGAAAGAAATACCTAAATGAAGTAAAAATTGATTAATCATAGCAAATCTTCTCAATGCACTAAAATTCTATGATAGAGACTAGAGAGAGATGGCAAAGGGCACCAATTGCTACAAAAATTTCAAATGCTAAAGTATGACAAATCGCAGTTTCGTAAGAGAAAACTTGCAGCACAGCCATATAACACGAGTATATCCTATGCGTATAACAGACAACAATGATATTATGACAAATAAGAATATAAAAATGTCAAACCTTGCTGACAACTTTTCCTTGGGGGCCTGTTTGTTTAGTGACAAGAGTCTGCCCAAGCATCTTCCCTACATGAAAAAAAAATTTAAAAAGCAAAAGGATTAGTAGTCCATCAATCAGTGAAGCAAAATAATGTTTTTCCCTATTCAACGTAACCCTTAACTAGTCAAATTAGTAAAGATGAGAATAAAATGAAGTAATACCAGCTATCTCTTCTGCCTGTTCAACTTTGACAATGTGAACACCACCCTGAAGACCGCTTGTGAACTTGCCTAGGCCTCGTCCACCAGCAAGGATTTGGCTCTTAACCACCAACTGAACCAAAAAGGAAACAGTGATGCTTATATGACCCCACAAACAGGTGGCTCACAAAATTTAGGTAGGACATGTCTCATATTGTTTCTAAAAAAAGGTCAAATAAACAAATACTATGCCAAAGTTTACCTCCTTCTCATTGGGAAATGTTGTCTTTATGGCTTTTCGGACTTCCTCAACAGAAGAAACTGCAACACCTTTCGGAACATTAATACCATATTTGCTCATCAATTCAGCTCCCTGAGTTCAAAAACCTTTTAAGAGTAAATGACTATATCATATAAAGTATATGCCTAAACCTGTGTAATACAATGCACCAACACCATAAGAATTTATCCATCTTATGAAAAGGGGACATATATTATGTAGGCATGTGTCTTAATATAGGATAAAAGAGCATAAAGGAGGGTCTTTCAAGCTGATTGAAATTATCTAGCTATTCTCATGAAAACACGATTTCTCTAGGTTCAACTTTTAGCCCTACCCCAAGTCCCCAACTAATTTGATATAATATATCTTCTGGTGTGGCATAAAGGGAATGACAATATTATAACAGAGCAATCTTGGTGAGTCCCGAGCAGTCAAAGAATGGCATGTCAATATTAAAATCACTCAATGATCATTAACTCACATTACTTCAGCTTATGAGAGATTAAGCAGAGCAGAAGGCGGATATCATATAAGCTGATAATACAAAAAATACAGGCATCCCACAGGTGTAACACAAGAAGCTAAATCCACTATAATAAGCTATTTGAGATAAAAGCAGTTGTAAGATATATCCATCACCTAATACCACAACCATCATGTTACTCTACTTATGTTGCTTGAGCATGAAGTAACCCTAAACAACAAAACAACTAATCCCTTCTGCAGTACCACAACGCCATGACCGCGCGATCCATCTTCCTTTTCAATACGTAAACAAAATCAAAACCTCAAATACGACAAAACAACATTCCACTTCTTCTCCCCTGTTGTATGATCTAGGGCTAGACTAAACGTTTTAACAACGACAACACAATAGAAAGTTAGAAACACGATGCTTTTGGAAACATACGTGAAGATTCAAAACATGTGAAAGGAGAAGGAACGCAACCTGATACTCATGGATGTTGAGGCGGCGGAGCTGCTGCTGCTGCCAGTTTCCGGCGACCTTGATCGATTTGGTGGCGAGCTTGTTCAACAATCCTCTCACCATTCTTCTTCTAAAATTCAAATCTGAATCCGATCTATAAACGATAAGGAGATTAATAGATCGAAATATGAAATAAAGTAATTGTGAAGAAAGTAGAAGAGAGATTGACGAAACCTAGCGAATCAGTGAAGGGTGAAATCGAAGACGATTGAAATTGGCAGCCGGTGGCGGAGAGTAATGACCTACACGCCGGAATTGGTGAACCTTTAACCTTTTTGCAGTTTATTCCTTTTATTATTTTCTATATATTATTAGTTACCTAAATTAAGTTGAGGTCTTGCATTAATAAAAAGCATATAATTTTTAGAGAAATTAAATTAGTTGGTAATAATGCTTTACCTTTATTCGTTCTCTTCTCTATTCGTAACAGGGGTCGCAAAAACCAAAATAACTTAACCACAACCAAAATAACCTACGCGACCGAACTGAAAAACGAAACTAATAAGAAACCGACGATTTAGTTTGATGATTTTTTAAAAAGCGATTTTTTTGGTTCGGTTTTGTTTGTAAAAAAAACCGAAAAAACCAAACCGAAACCATAATATCAAACTTGTAATTTTAGAGATGTATTAAGACACTTATAAACATAACTAGCTTATAAAATAACTTATTTAACTTACGTTATCTAAAATAGATAGATATCTATGTTACTTGAATAATCTTTAAACTATTATGTTTGGTAAATTAAATTGTTTTATTGAAACTTTTGTTATTGTATTTTATTAATTGTAATTAATTTTATGTTAAGAATATATAGATTATGCTTAAATGTCAACAAAAATGATGTAAGTTCAAAGTTTTAGTTTAAATTCATTACTTTGAACCAACTTTGAAACAAAAAAAAATCTTAAAGCCTAAAAACAAAACCGAAACCAAATCGAAACTGAAGTGAAAACCAAAAAACCAAAACCGAATGGTTTTAAAAACCTAAAAATCAAAATATCGGTTTTTGGTTTAAACCGAAACAAACCGACCATGTACACCCCTAATTCTTAACTAGGTCTGAAAACAAATATGATGAATATGAATGGGTGTTTTTGTTCGTCTGACTTTAATCGAACAAATATGAACACTTAAAGACATGAAATTTATTGGTCTTGTTTGTTGTTAAGAAAAATAGATGTGTGTGCGTTTATGTTTGCTTACTGATATTTTAAAGTTACACAGTAAGTGCAAATGTATGAATTTACGTGAACTTATGGATAAAGAAAAATGAATGTGTTTTTATTTGTTTGTTAGCAAGCTGCCCAAGGCTTATCTCTAAAATTTGGTTGGGCTGATGTGTTAATACATGATGGGGCAATCGGTATTACTACTAATAAGTAATGAATAAATTCAAACTAGTTTGATGTGCTACGAAGAATATAACACTTAAGTTGGTGATTATAAGGATACGAATTAGGCGGCTCATATAAGTTTTTAGACAACATCATGAGGAATCGGAAACCCAATTAAAAGTTTTTTTTAATAAAGATCCTTAATATACAAAGAATATAGTTTTTGTCCAAGAATTATGTGATGTATATTTTCTTAATGCATATATTTGTAAATTGTATTTTAAAAATTATTTATACCATAAAAATGTCATTCATTAAGTCATTAAATAATAAGCTTATGTCATAAATGCCAAAGTTCTCAAATACCAAAAATATTATATTTAAGTAAAATGTGAATTTTACTCATCTCAAATACAATATGTGTGAGAGAAAAAAGTAATTGAATTAACATAAACTAATGTAAATGAATGAATGTAAAAAAATTAGCAAACATAAACGAATGAAGAAAACATGTGTTTATGTTTGTTCATTTAGTTAAAGTAACAATGTTTTTTTTTCCTTTAAATTCACTCTTTATAAAAAAGAACCGAATTTCTCGTCAAACAGTTCAGTTCCTTTCATTTACGAGAAATTTCGAAACATTAATATTATGATATTCTTTACCATGTTGTAATTCATTATTCATTAGGTTTTGCCTAGTGTTAATAATAACTACATATTAAAACACCTTCAAAGAATACAAGTAGTTGCAATTTCCTACCACCCATATGATACTGCATGTTAATTTTTAACCCATAAAATATCAAATACAAAATTACACCAAATAAAAATAATATTAAGCAATTATGAATATTGAATACCATCATTGTTATTTGTTAGAAAAAAAACTTGTAGCAAAGGATATCTACATTCTGTCATTCCACAATCCACAGGAACACAAATGAGTTCTATTTCCGGAAGCCCGGCGGGACCGTTTGGGCCCGTGGCCCGAAGCTAGTTAAATGAGGCGTTATTGAGCCTAGATATTGGGAATGAAGGCCTAATGGGCCTAAAAGAAGTCGCTAATTGCTTTGAAATCGTAATTGTAGTTGTACACTTTAACGGGTACTAAAGGAAACCGAACATATCAAACAACTGTATTTAGGTTGTGGGCTGTCGGGCCCTCCTGCTAGTAGTATTATTATTGTTTCTAGGCAACTCCACAATGGCCTCACATTGATCATTAGTTTGGCCGTACCATGATTTGAAAGTAATTGAAATTTAAGGAAATTTCTACTCTATAACTAATTATAAAGTCAAGTGAATAAAAGTGAGAGGCGTGTTTACGTCAGTGTGGCCCCTTAACACCGTCACGGGTCACCGTAACCATTGGCGAAGCTTAGCGAGCTCTAGGGGGCTCCGGCCCCTTTCTTTTTTTCTCTTTTTCTTTTTTTAGTGGTATTAATTTTGATCCGGTAGTGTAAACTTTTGGTTTGGTAGTGTAAGTTTTTTAATATATATAGATTTTGCCCCTCTTAAATAGTTTACTTTCACACCACCCTCCCCACTCCCTTTATGTCGTGGTTCAAGTTCCGCAACTGACCCTAACACGCTGCATAACATTTTCTTCCCACGAGTACTCGTCGTGGCTCACCCAAATAAAACAATTGTTAACTAGCCATTAGGGTGTGGTATGGTGTGGCAACACCGTCGCCGTCAAAATTAGGTGTGTTATGTAGTGTGACATTACAAGATTTGATTGGTGGTTTATGTTATGTTGTGGTGGTTGTGATATGAGTTCCTTGTTCACCCTAATATAGTATTATTTTTGGAATTTATTCACATTAGTTTACGTGTTGTTACTTAAAAGCATAACTTTTGGTTATTTGACTTGGTGACTAGATTTTAGAGTTTTGTCACTGAATTGCTTATTGTGTAGTTTTATTTTTTAAAGTTTTGACACTACAGTTTAGTACTTTTGAGTTATACCATAAAGCTTTGATTTTACGGTGAGGAAACTAACCGGACAACCGTCGCGTAGCACCTGACTTTGGCCACTAAAGTTTACGATCTAAGATTTGACCATTGATTTGTTTTTTGACTTTGACCACTAAAGTTTAAATTTTAAATTTTGACCACTAAACTATTTACAGGGAAGTTTAATTTTTCGAGTTTATCTACTAAACATTTAGTATTTTTGAGTTACGCCACCAAATTTCAATTTTATTGTTTCAGACGAGCCAACAGATAACAATAAAAGTAACGCAGCGTTACATGTGAAAAAATTGACCAGACTATCGGCGTATAGCGTATTAGTGTGGGAAGAAAAACAATTTAGATATAATTTCAATTGAAACTAATATTGTGTTTCTATTGTAAAGTTGTGAATGAGATTGTAATGTAAAGACACTATAGGTAGTGTTTGTTTTTTTCAAAAAGCTCTTCTTTACTTTTTCATTTGCGTGTACGTAGACGCGGAAAGATGTGAGAGCGCAAACTGTTTGATTTTTGGAAACATCTTCCTGATGTCTACATGAAGAAGACGTAGACCTACCACTTTTAACATCTTCTCAATCTCTTCTCATTTCTTTTCCCCTGAATCTTTTGCATGGAAACCACTTCTTCACTTCTCAAGAACTCCTCTCCATCTTCCCTCTCACCACCGCCCCACATCCCCCTACCATTGCTCTGTCGTCATTGCCGCAGTCCCTCCCCTCCGCTGACCCGCCCTCCATTCACGGCGACCCTCCCTGCGGGCCTCCCCTGTGCTTGCACCCAACAAGAGTGTGCTTTATGTTTGGGGATATAATCAGTCTGCACAAACGGAGCGAAAGTGCGAAGAACAAAACTTGAGGATCCTGAAACAGCTTCCCACCCGAGCTTTTCAGGTGCCCCGCGGGAGCGAATTCGCGGTGGTTGGATGTGGCCTGCGGTCGAGAGCATATTGCGGTTGTGGCCTATCAGGGGTTAGAATGTTAGATACTTCTTTTGTTTTTGTGTTAGAGCATGCTAAGCATTCTTCAATAAGTAAATAGAAATTGACAATTGGTTGATTTGTGGTAACTTTGTAGTGTAGTGATGTTAGTTTAAGGTTAATTTGGCTTAACTTTGTTACATTGGTTAGTTAGGAGCAAATACATTTTAAAGTTTAAAAATATAGGTTTACTTTAATTAAAAAAATTTTTAGCATTCTGCAGATGTTAAAAAAAACAGACAGTTTTTTCTTGCAGACGGCAGATGTTTGGTCAACCTCTTTTGTTGTAGATGTGATCCACACACTGTAGACGTTTTTCTGCAAAAAAAACAAATAAACATTTATTAACATTATATATTTTAATATATTTATATTTTTTAGTATGATATAGACTAAGACTTGCTAAATATAACACATATTCTAAGACTTTAATTACCAAAACAAATCTAGACTTTAATTATCCAAATTACTATTATGTTTCATTGAGTTTTCAAGTCTAAGGAATTTTGCTTGGAATTTCTTACATCAGTCGATTTTAATATCTAATAATTCCGTGCAAAACAAAAGTAATTTCAAACTCCTATATTAGTCAAATCTACTTCGAAGTAAAAAAAAGTTTACTTTGATACATTGTAATTCTATTTTTATCATTTTCTCTAAATCGTTTATTTATAAAATTACTAGGTTAAAAACCCATGTAATACATGGGTGGAATAATATTTAACATGTTAAAATTATTATTTTTTATAAATGTTTATTATCTTACATGTTATTACTTATTAGTCCATTGATAAAACTAAAAATAATAAATATTTAAGAAATTATAAATAAAAATAATAAAAAATAAAAATTATTTAATATTATATTTTAAGATAAAACATAATATAACTCATATGGTTTAGTATGTTCTTATAAATTATGTGAATAAAAACATTAATAATTAAAATATTTTGTAATATAGTTAACATATTTAAATTAATTCTTATTTAATAAGAGAGAGATACGAAACGTAATTTTAAAGTTAACCAGAAATTGACAAGTGTACATATTAAACATTTTTTTTATTATATTAGATAAACAATGGATAGATTATCAACATTAATAAATATTTTTAAAATTGTACTATGTGCTTTATTAGTTGTTCATTTTTTGTTTTTATTTTTTTAGTCTTTAACATTTTTATTTTAACATAATGCTTTACAGCTTTAACAATTAGCCCCAACATTTTTTATCTTTCAACTTTATTTCCAACAATTTTCATATTTTAGAATTATTCTGTTTTACATTTCAGTCAAAATTTTGCGAGTTAACATGTTATAATGTATGTGTGTTGCTAAACGTTTTATTCTTATTTTCTATCATTTAACAGGCATGTCGCTACATGATGTTCATAGATTAACTTACTTATCGTTTTATTTGTTTTATATTTCATCTGCGTGGTTCTACGTTTTTACATTTATTTTTTTTATTTTCATATTTTTCATGGCAGCGTTATACCATTGGCATCATTTAACATGGTTTACACCTCGTGCTGCGCAACACGAGAGGAGGGGGGCTGATACTAGTTTTGATATAATAAGCAAAAAGCAATATAATTCTTTTACTTAATTTAACATATTTGTAACAGTGATTGATGACACTTTGTCATTTTCCATTAATGGATGTAATCTATGAAGATTTTCTTTTATGGATGTAATGCTTGCCTTTAAATTATTTGATTTGACCTTTATTTTTCATTTAAAATCATTTGCTAAGATGGTATACTTTTTAATTCGAGAGAAAATAATTTCTATTACGAGAAAAAGGTGTAATTAAGGATTTTTTAGTTTAAAAACGAAGTGAGAAAAAATAAAAAATTTCATTGAATTAATTCACTAAACGCGACATCATAGAAATGACAGTGACTAAGAAGTTCGTTCTATTTTGTCTTCTTAAGATGGCCAATGTTGACGTGAGGCTCGTCTCCATGTTTGCCTCAACACCTTAGGCTAGAACTCGTTGTTGTGCCTTATGTTGTTTGATTTATGACTATTTTCTTATTCTATTTATGTTGTTTATAAAGACTTGGTGGTGTTGGTGCTATCAAATTTTCAATAATTGCTTGCATTGTAATCATTTGTTTTGACCTCGATTTCTATTAAATTCATTTATCAATATGAAACTCTATTTAATATTATACCTCAAGTTGGTTTTTGTATATAGTGCTAGGCTAGATATCTATTTTTAAATTGATTGAATAATTTCATAATGTTAAA
>BJCM01064797.1:0-23656 GCA_018326385.1 Flaveria bidentis | reverse complement strand
AACTACTTCTTCAGTAGTTTATGAACTACTTCTTCAGCACTTTATAAACTTCTTCTTCAGTTGTTTATAAAGTGCTCCTTCAATTGTCAAACAATGTCACAGTTAGTCCCTGTAGTTTAACCATGACTTTATTTAACAATACTCATCCACTCATCATTCTTGATATGAACTTCGAGTCCGTTCATCTAGTTTTGGCTAAGTATAGTAATAAAGTTCTTGTCCGTATGAATCATCGCACCCAAATTGGTCTCGTTTGAGTTTGGTGGTCTGTATTTGTTTAGTTTAAGCAGATATGTCATCGACTCATCGAAGAATTTGTGGTATTTCTCAACTTCATAGCTTTCAAACACCATCTTCCTCACTAGTTTTTCTAGTTTCGATACAATATTTGCATAGGAGTGTGTAGTTTTACTGAAAAGTAGATTCACAAAGAAGAATTAGGCCCTAACAGATGAGGGACACATAACTTTATTATCAGATTCATCATTTATATATAGTAGTTTAGATCAGTGAAAGTGTGAAAAACACATTAATTAAACCCATTATATCCATAAAACTTTTAGGATAACCTTAACTGTTTAATTCATCAATTAAAATTTCAAAACTTTTCATCTTCCGTTAAAGAACCAAATAAACAAATTAGGTTGTGTAGGAATCATGATAGTTTATTAAGTTTAATAACTAAACAGAAAAGTATATCAAATTAATATAATTCCAAAATGAAACATGAATGAATTGTTGTACGTTTTCCTCCTTTGGTTTGGTCATATTTGTTATTTTCATTCAAAAATGTTTTTTTTACATTTGGTTCCTCAAAGTTTGAAAAAGGTGTAATTTTCATCCAAAAACATGAATTCCATGGTAAATTTTTTTATCAATAACACGTAAACATAAATTAGGATTTCGTTATTATATAAATATTTACGTAAGTACCACTTTAACGATGAATATTTAACATTTTAAAACAATGTAGCTAAGATTTTTGAATGAAAATAACAAAGTTTCCCAAACCTTGAGGAGACAAATGTAAGAAAAAACATTTTTGGATGAAAATAACAAATGTAACCAAACCACAGGGAGAAAAATAACAATTCACTCATGAAACATTATACTGAAATATATAAAGATGTTACTATTTTCCAACTTTTTTTAGATCGATCGCCTAACTTACATATTTTTATATACTCTACTATTAAGCTTATATCTTTGTTCGTAATAAGACTATAACCCACAACCACTCGAGGAGAGACACCTGTACGATACACCTTTGTATACCGCGAGGTTTAAACTCCTTACATTACTATCTTTTAACATCATATATTATGTCAGGAAGTGTTCAATTATAACCTGAATTGCTGATTTCCAGAAGGCCACATGAGGTTTTCAAAGCTCTCAACATCCTTCAAACTTGTAGCATGCTCAATCCCCATGCTCTCGTAGAGCGAGCGCGTTGCAAAGGCTTAGCAAAAGTGTTCTTCACTTTGGTTTCTGTAGGGAGATCAAATAGGGTTTTCAAGTTTGCATAAACTTCATTCTTGAAATCTTGTGAAAGCCCATCAGAGACCACCATAAAACAACCATACTCTTCGAGTGTATGCCTCACTTTATGACATGACAAGATCCAAGATTGTGTATCAGGTTTCAGGTTTTCAACATTAATAACTGGAAGTCGCGATTGTGTTAAAGAAACCATGATTCTTGTTTTGGAAAGAGATCGAGGCGCGGTATATTGATTGGTTTGAGAGATCGATCGTGTAGTGTATGTTTTTCGTGCTTTTGTAATGAGAAAATAGACCTGTGCCGGCATGCAAGAAGTTACCTGTGGCTTATTTGCATTGTCATTTTCTAAACTTTTAGTAAAAATATTGTTGAAAAAGATATAAAGTTTTATACAAAATTGCTTTCATGTAAGCGGCTCTACATCAAAGATTAAATAACTCCCCTTGTTTATCTTTCCACATCCACTATGACTCTTGATACAAAACATCGAATTAATAGTTTGTAGAACGACTTCTAATCTGTACGGTATCTATCACTTTGTAATTTTAAACTTTTCAACTCTAGTACAAAGACAAAACAGTTTTATGCTATGTTAGGATCAAAAGTCAAAATTAGCTGGTTTATATGGTTTGGGGCGTCGAATTTATAGTTAATATATACATTTGAAGTTAACAAACTTTAAGGAGGCATATCTTTGGCTAACCTTTTACTAGACTGTTTCTTGATGGAGTCAAAGTACAAGTTAGATATTTTAGTGTAATTGGATTGACTAACGACCAATTTGATCATAATATATTAATATACATCAAACAAGTCAGGATGTGCGGAGTGGACACTTTGTTTTAGTTTATTGTGATACTTGAAATTGAAAACCTTATTAGGGGCGAAGCACCTAAGCAATGTGGGTTTCAAGGGGGAAACGCCAACGCCCCCTTGGCGGGGGTATGGGGGCAGCGCCCTGTGAGTGAGGTCCAAGGGGCGGCAGACCTCTAGCTAGGGTCGACATTGCTTTGTAAAATGCACGAAATATTGATTTTACCAAAATTTCATATGTGAAACTTGAGTGTAAAACGTATGATATTTTGATATAAAAACTGCCACCGGTAGTTTTCACCCTTCCCTGCAAATATTGATTTCAAAAGATATTGGTCATTCGCTTCTTTCTTCTGTTTCAGAAAATCACATAACACAACATACTAATTCTTGATCTTGTTTGAGTTATATCCTATTGGTTTGTCCAAAGTAAGATTTATATTGCACAAACGGTTATTTCGACCCAATTACTTTCATTAAGTCTTTTTAAACCTTTCTCATACATCTTCAATGTGACATTCTTGATCAATTCACTTTTACATACAATTAATTTGAGAAAATAGAAAAGATCTAGTTTAATTTGACTTTTGTTAAAAGATCGTTTAATTTGACTTTTGTTATTAGCAATACCACCAAAGATGCCTACAACTTAATTGCCAAGAAAATAATAAGAAGGTATTGGGCTGAAGATAATTCATGTGGACTGATTAACTTACTTGATTGGGCCAATAGGATAATTAAATAGTGGGCTACTAATGGGCCGAGAATTAGGGGCACAAATCATGGGCTTTGGCTCGGTTGGAAAAAGGAGGAAGCGAGAGGTCATAAATAGGGCTATTCAAATAACCCGGCGTTTGAAACTCGCTAAAAAAAGCTCGGATTTTTGTGGCTCAGTTTTAAACGAACCGAGTTGCTCGGTTCGGTTTGAAAAAGAATCGAGCATGAGCAAAGGTATGCTCGCTCGGTTTCGCTCGAATTATTTTTTAATTTAGTTTTTATATATTATATATTTGTTAATCTATTTAGTTATTTACCAATTATCACTATTTTAATTATTTAGGCAAAAAATCAACTACTGTAAATGTAAAGCTTTAATTCTCTAATCAAATCATCACTTCAGATTTCAAAATCCTTTCACCATTCCACCCATCACCACTTTCTAGCCGTCCCCCGTATCCCCACCTCCCTACCGACTATCGAGGCGCTGACCTCCAACACTCAGACATGTAACCCCTGACCTCCAGCACTCTAAAATGCGACCCCAGCTTTTGGCAATTCGACATGCAATAGTCTGATCGCGTATCCCACCTTCGACAATCCGCCTTCGAAGTCCAAAGTCCAACCTTGTTCGAAGCCCGACATTGTTTAGTTGTTCCTAATCGCGATATCTTGAGGTTAGGTTTTGTTATATAATTTAGTTCTTAAAGAATATTTGCACAAGCATTGGTGAAGATAGTACAATTGGAACTTAAAAGTTGAAACCTTTGAATAAATTATTAGTTTTGCTTTAAATTATAACACGAAACCAAACAAAACCGAGCGAAACCGAGCGCTCGGTTTAAAACCGAACCGAATTCGAGCATGAAGTTTGCGCTCGAATTTGTAAATTTAAACCAAACCGAGCCGCTTGGTTTGAAACCAAACCGAGTTCGAGCGGAGCTACATACGGTTCGGTTCGGTTCGTGAACAGCCCTAGTCATAAAGGCAATTTTTAAGAACAATTACATATATCATCTTCCTTAATGTGCATCGTTTCATATTTATCCAACTTAAAATTAAAACCGTATATATCTTCTTTTCTAATGAAGAAAAATAATTTACCCATTTAACTTTTTATAGGATGACTATTTTACCCATTGTTTTTTTTTCATAATGTTTTTGGTTTCGTAATGAATTAAAAGGTTGATATTTGTGTTGCATATAGTTATTGTTACTTCAAGAACTTGATAAAGAAAAATAGACCCAACATAAACGAATGAAATAGTTAAAAGAAGCTATTGAAAAAAAATTAAGAAACTAAAAACCTCATTAGCAAAACATGATTAAAAAAACAAAAAAAAAATGTAAAAAGAAAAAAAGCTAGTTAAAAATGGGTGAATATGAAAATTAAAACATTTTTATAGATTTTTTAGGGACAAGAGCACAAAGCTAACATAGTCAATCTATAAATTATATTTAACAAAATAAATCAAAATGGGTAATTTGTGAAAAATTCATTAAGGGTGAGGCTATATCCAATTTTAGTTGTGAATTGAATAAATATGTAATTGAAAAGATTAAAGGAATGGACATATGTAATTTTAATTATGAATTGGATAAATATGCAATTAAATTGTTTTACAATGGGATATATACAATTGTCTCGTTTTTTTAATTTTTGAGAGTTCCGCATCAAGTCAGCAGATGAGTTTCGCTATGACAGAGTTTTTATTGTATTAAGTTTAATTATTATGTCTCATTATAAACGAACCTTCAATGTGGCAATGTTAGTTTCTCATTCATGATTGATCTTTGTTTCTGTGATCAAGATTGGGACTACGGTTTGGTCATTTGGTTTAATTTTAATACTTTTGTATTTTACTATTTTTATTCGACACTTAAATTATTATGAGTTGTCTCACTTGGGTCACTATATATTTTTATGCTTTAATTGGGTGTGTTGATGAAAGTTCGTCAAATTAATACTATGTATTGTGTCTAGGTAATCATTCAAATATTTATATAAAATGTCAACTTAACATGTTGCAAATCTAACTATATTGAATTGTGTTTAAACACTTGTTACTCTTAGGCATGTGATTTGAATATATTTTTTTGTGTGTTTAATTTCATGTTTATGCCACAGATGGTTTATAATATGTCATTAGGTCGTGCCCGATGCGCCCTAGTTAGTTAAGTTAAGGATAGAATTGTTGGTGTGTAAGTACATGGGTCATGCTCAATCTAGGGTAGTGATGATATTGAACTATGTTATGTCTATGTAGCAAATCAAATATTGTTATCATAAATTACGTCTTGCAACTAACTAACCGAACCTGAAACCGAAAGTGATTCTATGTTCCACAGTTTCATAACCACTCTCTTGTGTTATTGACCTATTTGATCAAAGCACAATTCCAAATTAGTGGGTTTCTGTTTTTGGTGACTTGATCGACCAGATAAATAACGAGATTTCAATAAAAAAACATTTGAAAAGGACCTTATTTTTTTGTTTGATTAGGATCCCAAAAAACTTTGAGCCGACACTTATTAATGACCTAATCTGGCCGTTGTGCTTACAGAGCTTATATGACTTCCACGTTGTTATTGTTCGCCTAAACTCATTACATGTGTAGACATGCCGTGTTTAGATGTGATTACTTTGACATCATATTATATTTTGATTTGAATCCGATATATAGGTACGTTGTAAGCATATATAGTTGTTGTATGAGCTTCATTACGATACTAAAATAGTGTGACAATATCTATGGTATGTGATTTGTCCACAACGTTAACATAGACCTAGTCCATTCGTGTTACTTGGACATATGACTATATCTACGCTAAAAACAAACACCGATGAACAATAACTTTTGTTGTTTTACACGTGTTCAATATAAAGAATAGGCGAATGGTTTGGTTTAGAAGTGAAAAACTATTGATTTAAAAAAGCAAAGCAGGGTTAACTAATTTTATTATTTTCAAATTCATATATATAACTTCCTTATTATTTTTTTAAAACAAAGATGTTACAACTTCATGAAACTTGATATAACTTTATAACACAATAGGTGAACCATGTACAAAAAGAACAAATACGAGCATATATGCACACAAAAACAAATAACAATATTTTCACATACAACATAACTGTACATATAGATGCACTTTTTGAATCTTTACAAGATTCACAAAGCAAACATATGTACATTTAAACAACAACACAAATCAATTACTTGCTGAAATCCAACAACAGATTCTTGTACGACAACAATATCATCTAGTAAATCAAACACAAACACTTCAATTAGCTGTGTTGTCGGAGGTAGGCTCAACATCCTCTTCGTTCTCACGCGACAATTCTTCAAGCGATTTGCCCTTCGGTTCGGGGACCAAAAACGTAAACGCCATCCCCAACAGGTTGATCACACCGAGAACGATGAGCGAATTCCGGATTCCGATACCGGGTGGGTAGCCGGCATCGGTCTTTTTAGGGTTTGTGCTCTGAGCAGCATAGAGAAACCCATAGGCCCCAACTATGGCGCCAGCTTTCCCGGCCGCTGCAGAAATACCGTGGCAAGTGGACCGGAGTCTTGCTGGGAATATTTCTGCAGGGACCACGAAAGTGGTGGCGTTGGGGCCAAAGTTGGCAAAAAAGAATGTCAAGGAGTACATGACCACGAAACCGATACGGTTGTCGGGTGTGGTCCAACGATCATAAGGAATGGCGAGGGCGAACATGAAGACCGTCATGAAGAAAAATCCCATTAGTTGGATGGTGAACCGACCCATGTAATCGATCAAGGCAACGGTGAACCAGTATCCGGGGACAGTGCTAAGAAGTGCAATAAGGGATTGGGCTTTCGCCACACGGTAAACCTCGCCAATGGCACTCATTGTGGCCGCTGGCGGGATCCACCCGATGCCACTTAAGACATCCTTTTGGAAGAGGTTTTGTGAGTAGAAAGCGATATCGAGTAGAAACCAAGTGGAAGTGGTTCCGAGCAAGTGGAGGCCGTGGCGACGGGCAAATTCTTTCGAAAACAATCCGAATGAGTTTCTAGTATCTTGAGTAATTTTCTCCACCTTTTGCTCTTCGGGGTCGATCTCGACTTGTAAAACCCGAGCCATGTCTTGTGCCGCTTGTTTCGCGTTTTTCGCCACTAAAGCGGTGTAACGGGCGGTTTCAGGCATCTTCATACGCCAGTAATAAGTCAGGGCCGCCGGGATCGCACCAAACATAAGTATAATACGCCAGATATAGTCCGCTTGTGGGACTGTGGACCCTCTAGGGTCCGAGGTGTAGGTAGGAGCATTAAACGCGTGGTCGAAACAAGCCGCCACAATTAATGTTACTATCCCACTAGCCAAGATCCCAAACCCTTGCATCGCGAAAACCGCAGCGATAAACGCACCACGTGTTTTCTTGTTAGCGTATTCCGCCATGATCGTAGCCGAGAGAGGATAATCCCCACCGATCCCGAACCCGAGCCAGAACCTAAAGAAACAAAGGGTGGCCATAACACCATTGGGTTCATTCCCAAATGAGAGGCCAGAGGCTAGGGAACATATGACCATGAGGGCCAATGTCATACCATACACTTTCTTCCGACCCATCTTGTCGCCGAGCCACCCGAAGAAGAGTTGACCGCATAGAGTCCCGACAAGGGCGACACCAGTGACCGATGAGGCCACGACGGGGGGTAGTGTTCCGGGCTTGAGTGAACCTTCTTTGTAGTAGTAAATACGCCCAAGGAGTCTGGTGACGAGGGATATCGCGAATAGATCGTAGGCGTCGGTGAAGAAACCCATTCCAGCGATCACAATGGCCATGAAATGGTACATTTGGGTCTTGGCTGTGTCAAGAACACTAAGCACATGTAGTTGCTCTCGAGCCATGGCTACTCTCTTCTTTGGAAACTATATCTTCCTGCAAACAATAAGAAATGTTAGTTTTTAGGGACACTTTATCTTGTTATTTAAAAGGGAAATCCAATACTAAAAGCTTATGTTGTTTGATAATAATTCATACCGTCAATTTAACTTTTATGACTTGTTGTTTGATAATAATTCATACCGTCAATTTAACTTATAAGGTTCAATTAGACTTGCATGATTATTATATATAAACTTACAGGTGATGTTTACTTGATTGCAATCACACAGGATGATTAAAGCTAAATGTGTCTTTCTTGTAAGCGAAATAAAAAATAAAGTGGAAACCATGTATATATCAACCGTAAATGATCATGCAAGGGTGATTCTCTTGACAACAAAAATGAAAGTTAAAAATGACGTTGGTTAAATTGGACAGTATAAAAAATCCGCAAACAGATCATAGATTGGATTAATTAATATAATCCAAGTCGCGCTTAAAACATATTATATAGAGAGTACATCTCATACAAATATCTAAAAGTAGAATTATATATTCTTTTAGATGTAATAATATTATCAATTACCTTGTGAAGAGGGTAGCTATGCAAGTGTTATAGTGAAAGAATGAAGGGAAGAAGGTGGTGAGTAGATTGTTGAATGCATGGGTATTTAAAGATATACAAGTCAAAGGATCATTTGAAGCATATGCTCTTATGGTTAATGTCAACGCCCTCTTATTGGCTTTCAATTTTCTAATCATTAATCAAGTCAGCTTGCCTAATCTTTAATTAAATAATCCTTCTAATAGTATGCATTATAAACCCTCTAATCTTGTTATAATTGTAATGCTAAATTCATGTATATTGTATTTATAATGAAAAAAAATTAATGATTTTTGATGTATTCATAAATCCACCTAATATGTCTATTGCAGTGTTTAAACTCTCGACCTATAACGGAAAAAAAAAACACTTGTTACTCTAGGCCAAATGTTTGTTGGTATATCGGATTATAGTTAATTATGTTAAAATAAGTGTACCTTCATGGATAATCCAAAAAAAATTTAAAAATGTTAGTATTTTTTTATGATGGGTAGAGTACTTGCAAAAGAAGCAACTTGAAACTTTTATCAAGAAAATGAAGATAGAAATGAAAAGTGGTCTAGAAATTTAAAATGAAGAACTACAAAGAGCTCTAAATTCATAACCTTTTAAGATGATCCTTAGTTTGTTGTTTTTTCAACTTATTTTATGTAAAGTTCTTAAATAATGTTCATTTCTATGATATATCAACTTCAAGCAATGTACTTGTTCTTGCAATTATCCTTAGTTGGTTCCACTATTGACATCATATTTTATTATTGAGTTATTTATTATATGAAACTACTTATGTGATTAAAATAATGTAAATAGTTTTATAATTTATATTCAAGTATGTTATATAATACAAAGTTTAATGTGATTAGACAGATATGTCCTTTTATTTCACACGTTAGAATTTAGGGGGGGGAGATTAAAAAGATCATTGAAGTATAAGATTGAATAATTTATTTGATAATAGACAAAAACTTGAATTTAAAAATATATAGATAAAATTTGAAACATATTAGAATAGTGAAGTTAATAATAAGTTAGTTGAAAAATAATAGAATCATCAATTTTAGTTACCTATAACTCAATAAAGTGTTTAGGTGAAAATCAAGGAGGCACATGAAAATGATACTTGTATTTTTAGTTATTCATTTATTGATTATTATATGGTATAAATAAAGATGTAAAATATCATATATCAAACAATACACATACCTGTCTCATTCGTAGGTCTTCGGTATAGTTATTGACATAGATAAACCAGAGGCTTGTAATTTGGCGCTAATAATGTATGTATTTATGTTTATTATTAAGTGGTTAAAAGTTTAAGTTTTAAGTAAACAAATGTATGTATTTAAAACTAAGATTAAAATGTGTGAATTGACCGTTAAAAAGATAAACATAAAATATTACTAAAATTTTATGATTCTCGTAAAACACTACAAAATAGATCACATTTCCTTTGCAAACTTATGACACCAACAACTTATTGTAAATGTTAAAATGGAAGAAATTTTATCCTTAATATCATTAATGGATTACATACAACAAGGTTGTCCGAAATCTTTTCCACAGACCACGACCAAATGACGGTTTATTTGTGTTCATGTTCGTTGGTAATCATTTGAACTATGACAAGTTTGATGTGTTAAGTTAAATTGTAATCCATCAGTAATTATTGATGGAATTCGTATTGCTAATGTGTCATCAATAATATTTTATTATAATATTCTAGTAGTAATGGCATATGTGTATACGCAGACAAATTGTGTTCCAAACTTATCATAGTTGAAAAACGGCTTCGTGTTTCCACGACTAATGTAAACGGAATATATATTTATAACAAGTTGCAGAAATAAAATATTATAAATTGTAGAGAATTCGTACGTTTTAGTTTACAATAAAAAGCATATCTAACCAATTAGAGTTAAAGAAAAAAATATTAGAAAAATGAGATAGAATGAACAATTAAGTTATCATATGATTGAGATGTGAAATTACATTCATAAGGGTGGACGAGGTCGGCTTTTGCCTCGGTTTCAGTTGGGTTTATGGGAACACCGTCGTCATGCACTCGGGTATGGCACAAGTATTTTTCTCGGATTTAAGGAACCAAATCACCTCTTTTTTTTCATTTTAACGGTTACAACGGCTATACAGTCGACCATTGTCACAATAAAAAAAATTGAACACTATGAATATCACATCTTATTCTACCATATTTACACCCAAATATATATTTTTATTCACCTTGTTACTTATACTTAAAATATTTATAAAATATTGAATTAATATTTGACATAATAAACGTATGACACAATGTGATGTATTTAACACAATAACCAAAATACTCTCATTTTTTATTTTTAAACAATTAAAAAACATGTGTTAAATGCACAATTATTTTTATAAATTTTAGATTAAATATATTTAACACTACCTTAATTATTTCTGCCCATGAAAAATGTTTTGGTTCCACCACTTCACATCAAACCATTCTTACATGGTTGACTTTACAATTTAAGGTTTTATTTTTTTATTTAGTCATTAAAAGTTAATTTTATTATTTTTAGGTTTCATTTTGTTCTTTTGTTAATTTTAGTTGTATGTACTTTTAATTTGAATGCATTTTGTTTTTAACTTATGGACTTGTATTTTTATATTTTATTTAATCTACTTTTTTAATTTTTCCATAACAACTTTTAATCTATTTTACTATCTGTCACTTGGAGGATCTAAATCATTGACATTTAGTATAGAGACCAATAATACAACTTACCATTCTAACTTTTCCTTTATATCATATATATTTATGCATTTATTTTTTACTAGATTTAGTAAATTCGTGTATTACACGAGTTAAAATAATAAAAAATATTAAATAGAATGAAATTTATTAATTATAAATACATATTCTAAATTAAGATATGAATGAAATCTTTCTTATAATATATAAAATAATATTTTTATTTCAAAACAAAAACTTTTAATAACTGTCATACTTAAAAAAATTCTTATAACTCTCAATAATTATTTTTTGTTTATAAAAATTTTACTTTTTAAAAACACCAACTATAAAAAAATTGTATTTTTTAAAAAGTTTGATGTTCTAAAAAGTTTTTTAATTTTATGAATAAGTATTTCCTTAGAAAGAACATTAGTAAAAATATTTCTTACTTAATTTATTAAAAAACTATTTTAATATAAAAGAAATAAATAATATTATTAGTAACTAATGTGATTATTAACTAAGAGAGAGAATCGGGATAAAATTATTAATAAGTAATGGTGCAATATTCCTCCGATATATGCTTTTGTATTTAAAGACCTGATGGAATTACACAAATCAATTTCTGGAGATAAGTATAAGAAGAAAATGATTCATGCAATTATTCTAATTTTTTTCTGGTGTCTTTGGAAGGCTAGAAATAATATTATATTCAATCAAAAGCGAACAGGTGTAAGAGACATCATTGAAAGCATCAAGATTCTTAGCATGCTTTGGGTAAAGAATAGAATGAAGGAGAAGGCAGTGAATTGGTGCTATAGAAGCATCGGTGTTACATCTTCAAATTAGTTTCTATGTTGGCATGTTGTATTTGCTATTTGCTATTATATTGTATGTTTTAGTGGGGTTATTAGTTTCTTGCTAGCCCCGTTTTTTAATAAAATTCCGCCGTTCAAAAAAAATAAAAAAAAATATTTTTCCCTTTTAAATATCTTTTTATTAAAATATGGAGATTTCTTTTTCATGATCATCTTTTCAGACATAATCTACTTAATATTTCTTTATTGTTTCTTGTTCTTTTAATTATTAAAACTTAATGATTCATAAGTCGACTAATGATATATAATGTATTCTTCAAATTATAGTTTTTACTTAACCAGAGATGTCTCACATTCTCACATTACAATTAAATAAATAAATAAATAAAATAGTTAAAAATAAAAAGTCTTAACTAATAAAATATCGAGTGGCCAATTGGCCATTGGTAACCCACGAGGGGCTATTCATCTCCTGGAGAACATCCACGTTTGCACATGTCACGTATATATTAACCTGAAAAATGTTATATTTAATTTCTTTCAATAATATCATAATTATATATGTTAAGACTAAAAGATCATGAGAGGTGAAAAGATTTATGAAGTTTCAAATATTAATCTGAAACATAAAGGAAAATGATATCTATTATGTAATATATATTTATTATATAATATAAAGTATATTATATAGATAATAGGATCATCTAAGCTCTCTAACCTATTTATTCTTAGTATATAAAGCTTGAGTTTGGACTCGTTTATTAAATACACTCTAATTTAAACTCATGTTCAAACTCATTTAACCTCGATTTCATTAGTACTTTTAGCGATATGACCTTAAGTAACTCCCAACCAACTCGGCACGTTTAAACCTTAGATATAGATAAGGAAAACCTTTAACAACCTAAAAAGACCGTTGAAAATAACATTACAAAAGTTATTATTAACAGCACGGATTTATTATCATTTCCAAATAAATATTTATAGAGTCAGGACTTTAAGAGTTTCACATTACATTATAGATGGCTACACCTTCCTAATCCATTTAGTTTATTTAGTATCATATAACAATTGCAAGTTTAAAACTTACATCTAAATATTATTTAATAAAAATATCTTAAACATAATATATTTTAAGCTTTAACTATTAAATATGATATCTTAGAAAAGAGTCAACTAGTACAAGTTGTCTCCTTGCAACAAACAAATGCTAATTATAGTCTGAATTATAATTGGAGTTTTGCCTTTTTTAAGAATTGATATTAAAATATTTCAAGACCTAATCTATTTTTTACAACAGCAAAAATTCAAACCTTAGAGTTAATTACATAAATGGTTCCTATGGTTAATAGGTTTAGGTACTAGAAAAAATATAATATGTTTGAGTACTCACTTTTAATTTTATAAAATTTTTGAATATTAATACTAACAGACGTTAGATTTTCTGTTATCTTTAAATGCATTTTAGCCTTCTCATATTAATGGACTATTTATATCAAAATATAGTGATTATTTGTGTAATTTAATTAAAAATAAAATATTTATATATCACTCTATAAATAAAAATAATATATTTATAATTACACCACCTCTTGCCATCACCACCGGTCACCGCTGCCGACAATCACCACCATCGAAGCATCATATCTCTTGTACTCTCATCATCATCACCATTGACCTTCATCACCAAAACCCTTTCTATTTTCCATGTTAAACCCTAATCTTCAACAGACCACCCACCACCTACCAACAGTCACCACCACCATATGCAGCCATTGAACCCTTATCATCATCATCATCGTCGGCCATCATCACCAAATCCTTGTTTCCTTTTCAAATGTTAACCCTAATCTCCAACCGATCACCCAACACCCACCAGATCTGTCAACCAAGCCACCACAATTTGAAATAACCATCCACTGCCACCTAAAACAACCCATTCTCTAACCTACCTCTGTAGTTTACAAAAACAAACACCAATAACCCTAATTTACAAAGACCCAAATTTCAATTTTGAAATCTCATCCATACCTTAAGTCTCCAACGATATGACCAGGTGGTGGGTTAATCCTCTAGATTTTGAAAGAGATGTGTTGTGGTGGTCGGTGGCAGCGATATGATGCACAGTGGGTAACGATGATGGCAAATCAGTCGTGGTGGTGGTCTGATATTTTGAAGAGACTTGGATGGATGGGTGGGGGTTGGGTTTTTTTAAGTTATAGATAATTACAAAAATGGTGCCTAGATGAAAGAGAGTTATTAAATTACAAAAATAGTCTCTCAAAAAATATTTTAGTCATTTTATTTGAATTTAACAAAAAAATTAACGTTAGTTAGTCTTAGTACCCATTGTTGTTTGAAATTTCAAAATACAATACCCCAAACTTTTATAAAAAACCTGTTAGCACTCAAACCTGGTATTTTTTTAAACCATAGGGACCATTTATGTAATTAGCTCAATAATTTTGCATCTCTAAGTAATGTATAATGAAACTCAAACATTTAACTCACAAATTTTGTCATCATTCTGAATTCAAATGAGTTTAACATGCCCAACTCCCCACCCATATACCTAAACTACTTAAGATTAACAAACTAGATGAGTAAATGTTATGAAAAAACCCTTAGCCTTTTGAAAAATTACACAATTAACTACGATCTCTAAAATTATGACTAACCATTTAATGTGATATAATATATATATATATATATATATATATATATATATATATATATATATTTGTACAGTATCATCATCTAGATCTAGAACATAGATAAACGAGTAAATTACATGCATGTCCCCTTCGGATTCGGATGAGATCCATTCAAAAGATGAAAAGAGTTACGTTTGTTTAAAAATTTAGACTAAACATGTAATTTTTGAATCATAGAAACAAAAGTGGAATATGGAAAAATCTCAGAAACCATCCTTGCAATATACTCTAGATAAATTGTTTGGTGTTACAAGAGGCAAAATAGATTACTCATTAAGAATAAAAACCAAAACTATGACAACCTTTTGATTTTATAAGCGTATGAAAATATTCAGGCAAGTGACGATAATATGTTGGTATTTATCATAGAAAATCTAGAAAATGTTGTTAATAAAAGTTATAATCATAAATTTCAGTATATCCGATAACAAAACACACCCGTCTTCGGTGTCTGCCGCCACCATGGTCATAACCTTCACCATTGTTGTCACTTCCAATGGAGCCGTCATCGCCTCTACCACACATCGTCGTCATTGCAAGACAGCCTAAAAACACATATAGTTAGTGAACCCGTTTTGTCTTTGTTTTTTTCTAAATGATTGGTTTCAACCTAATGTCATTTGAACTGAACCCATTTTAATCTGAACCAAAACCGATACCTCTATGAATTTGACTAATTTATTTTTGTAATTCCACTAAAAAGATGCAAATTATATTAATCTTGAAAAAGGTTATCTTGAAGTTTTTGAATCTGCTAAACGTGAAGAAGTTGGACCAAAGGGTGGATGTTCCTCAAGGAGTAGGCATCTACACCTCAACTAGCCACCACAAAATTCTGCAGTTGAACACCATTGTCTATCATCATTCTGAATAATTAGCAACTTGAATAAATTATATGTAAAAATTGGTTGAAATCATGTGTTGATATTATGAGTCTATAACTTGGAAAAAGGGTAGCCGTGAAATCAAACCATCAGTAATCGTAGATGATTGTATTATATTTGTAATCTGATTTTTGTTTAGATTCTTAATTAAGCAGTACTTACAGGTGTTGAATAGTTGAAGCATTATTAAAGAACGGTAGAATACATAAATAGTCTGTTTGGGTTTGAATGACTAATTTGTTCTCATGTACAAAACACATGACTATGTTTGACGGGAAAAAATAACAAACGTTACACTAACGGACGTAATCCAAAACAAAAGGTGAACATAAATGATGATTTAGGTTTTTTTTTAAAATAAAGGACAAAACATGAAAGATAAATAAATACTTATAATTTAGAGTTATTGGATTTTAATAATCTCAACTTTTATTTATTAGACGAGATTAATCCACTCAGGAAATGTTTATAGTCACGCCTAACTTTAAACCTATTTTTTCTCCAATGATCCCTTGCTAACCGAGAGTTATCACTCGCTAGTTTTTTTGATGAAATAAGGTCAACTTTAAGCCATTTTTCAACTCCAACACCACCTAGTCTCAGTTAGGTCTGTTTTTCATTGTTTAGCCTCCATCATCACTTGAAATCTATCTCCAATGAGTTCGGTGGTTCAAATCAGGAGGTGGAGATTGATGGATTTTTGGGTTCGAAAGTTTCAAATTATTGGACCTGATTATAGATTTTAACATTCTATTTAGTGTTTTGGCCACAAAAACAGTCCACGTCATCAAAAAACGAACGAGGTTAACTCTCTCTTAGTAAGGGATCGTTGGAGAAAAATAAACTCAAAGTTGAGAGTATCTATAAACATTTACTGAGATTAATCCCGACCAATAAATAAAACTTAGGATTATTAAAATCCAATAACCCTATAATTTATGGTAATTTTAAAACATAATCATCTATTCAATAGCAGTCATTACACTAAACTTGAATGTTTACTTTCTAATGCAGAAGATTTCAAAAGAGTTTAAATCCATGTTTCTAAGCTTTGTTAATTAATAATATCAGTTATTAGCAAGAAAACCAAGAAAATTTTCAACTATTCTTATAAATTCTTTATCATGTGTATGTTAAGAAAGTTATTTTATGTTCTCATATATCAGTCTGCAAAAAAGTATACATTTTAAGAAATTTAAATGTAAAAAACATAAAAGAGTTTGATTTGATGAGTCATGAGTTACCTCGAGCCTTTTACCAACCAAGCTCTAATTTAATATTAGTGTGTTAGAATAAATGGCAACTTGGCTTGTTTTAGTTACTTGTATTCGATGAGAATCATGAAATACAACTATACAAGTAACATCAACTCTACAATTTAATGAATTATTTATCTATAAATTCACCATAACTAATCCCACTTTACAATTAATTATTCTATCTTATTTTTAACTTTATCTTATCTAAACCAACTTTACAATTAATAATCTGTCTATTTATCTTTTCCTTATCATTTGACGGAAGCAAGTTGAAAAACACACAAAGTTACTAATTAGTTCACCTCTAACGGGAGCTAAAAGACAAACTATATTAACATAAGAAAATGTTTTAATAAAAAGAGTTTTATTGTTTGAAAAATACAAAGTAACTCTAACAATTAATATTCTTAATCAAATATTGAGTCTAGATTATAAAAAAATTGTTAGAATAATATTTTAGGTATTATAATTTTGTTAATTTTTTAAATTCCCTATTTTTTTAACGTTCGTATCTTTTATAACAATATCATATTTTAATAAAAATCATAACATAAAACGAGTGTTTTTGTATCTTTAAAAATGATTGTAGTATATCGCTATATAAAAATTAACAACTTTTTAATTTTTTTAAAATCATATGATTTTTGTTTGTCATTGTGTTTTTAGTTAAGTTGATTGTGTATGTTTGTTCGTTATTGTGGTTTTCTAAGTATTATTGTGCTTTTAGTGAAGTTAATTGTGTGTTTTTGTTCGTTATTTTTTTCTGAGTATTATTGCGTTTTTTTAATGATAAACTTTTTTTAAAAAAATATTATGGTGAAATAACATTGTTGTGTATTTCTAGTATGTAAAACACAATGAAAATTAACAACTACTTTTAATATATTGAAGATAATAACAAAATAACACAAAATGATATAAAACATAAAATACAATAATAAAATTGTGTTCTCGTTTGTCATTATGTTATATTAAACACTATAAGTTTTGAAAAACAAATTGATGAAATAATATTATTATGTATTTCTAGTTGTGAACATAATGATAAGATAACAAGTTTATATAATAAATAAAAAGACAATGATATATTTAACAAGAAATGATCTATAACGTAAAACGCAATGGTTAATACATATAATAAATGATGAAAATTTTGGCACTATTAACTGATGGTTGACACATTGACCTGATGTATTAAACACAATAACCCGATTTATTTGACAAAATGATTAAAACAACAAAAACTTTTTTAGGTTTTTTGAATTATAACAATACAATAACACATGTCAAGCCAGAAACTTCCTTAGATTTTATAAAATAAATATTATTTTTGTTATAACCCTATCCTCTTATCATAATCAATTTGCATAATATATTATCTAGTAAATGTATGATCTTATAACACTTAAATCCTTTAGTTGATAAGGTAAGATAGCTATTTAATAATTCAGTTTATGATGATAATTAGAAATTAGGCAGAATCACCAAATCTGTGTTCTCATGTACGTCCACGTGCTTGTGCATGTAGCTGATGAGGATTGTTTATTAAAATTAGTGAACGAATTGCGACCTAGATCACAACATTTAAAAATTTGTGATCGCATAGGTTTACCCTAGGAAGTTGGTTTATATGTTATTAAAAGATCATAAAGAGAGATAAGAATATCTTATATATCGTTTTGAATATGTAGTACAATACCATTAACAAAACGTATCAAATGAAAAATTACATAAACGTTAGATAATTGAAGATAGATTCAGACCAATTAAGTACTTCCATAAAATTGAGTATTCACTAGCATCCTTGACTGAACAAAGAATAAAGAAAATGTTAGATGATTTTGATTGAGGATTCACGTTCAACACGGGTCTTTTATAACAGATTACGAGTTTCCTCTAAAAGAACTCAAGACGTCTAAGGGTAAAAGAATGAAACGGTTAATATTGTCAGGAAAGACACAAAAACTTGAATTGTGTATCAAAGAGCAAGGAAGAAGGTGAACAAATATTTCTTTGAAATTCTTTGGATGGAAAAAAGAGAGAGCTCTATAGAGTTGTGTTGTTTGGTGCATTTTTAACAACTCATCTTAGTATTTATAAAAAATGTAGTTAAATGTTATTTTTGTCCTTAATGTATTCGTAGAATTTGTTCGTCTAATTCAATTTTTTGTCATTTCAATCACTTTTGTTTACCAAATATTGTTATTTCCATCTATTCTATTAACAGTGTTAAAACCTCCGTTAAAATTGAGGGTATTTAGCCTTCTTCAACAACGTAATTATCCAATTAAAACAAATTAGCCAACTAATATTCAACTAAAACTAAATAACACATGAAGCAGTTAGTGAGACCGGATGCTTTAATTTAAAAGCTTCAATTAATCCTAATCCATGTTTTTTGATTGAGGACTATTGTAAGAATCCAATTAATCTTCATGTTTTCTTGAATGAGTACATTTGTTCAATTGAGATCAGTTGTGGGGTTGAGCTTAATTGTCATGTTTTGTTTGATTGAGATCTGTTATTCTTTGACCTGAATCAAACAGAAGGTGACAAAAATAAACCTCAATCCCACAGTAGACCTTGATTGAACAATTGTACTTATTCAAACAAAACATGAAATTTAATTGAAATCACACGAAAAACCTTCATCGAACAATATGGATTAAGGTAAATCAAAGCTTTCAAATCTAAGTGCCTGGTCTTACAAGTGGTTTCATGTGTTTGTTAGTTTTAATTTAATATTAATAGGTTAATTGTTTTAATTGGATAATTAAAGTATTAAAAAGGACTAAAATACTCTCAATATTAACGAAGATATTAAAGATGTTAGTGAAATGGATGGAAATAGCACTACAAGAACTTTAGGCTAAGGCGACAACAATTGTCACCGTCATAGCTTATAGCGACAACATGTCGTCGCCACAAATGTAATCACCACAGCCCTATCGCTATAGGTCAAAAACAAGTCTTTGCCACAACCTTCATCACTATATAGTCTTATGGCGACAACAAGTCGTTGCCACTAACTTGTCGTCATTTGTTTTATTATGATTTATTTAATTGGACAAACAAGTTTCAATAATACCTATGGTGACGAAATCTCATAGTTATAGTTAATTTATTTTTAGTTAATAAAATATATAATATTTAAAAATTCAAAACATAATATTTATTTTTGTTCTGTGGTGACGACATGTTGTCGTCATAGGATCTGCAACTTTAAAATATAATTTAATTTTTTTATTTTTCTTTAGGTTTTTGTTACCTAAAATCACTGCTTTGAACCCAAATCAAATACACACAAACAAAAACTAATATTAAAGCATTCACACTTGATTTTCTATATTTATGTGAGTATATGTGCCCTATAGTATAGGAGATTATTGTGAGTGGAGCAGAGATAATATGTTATTATGAATCTTTATATTTGGATAATATTGTTCAACTCTTATAATTTTTTTTAATATTTATGAAAGTATTTGTGAGTGGATGACAGAGATAAGTTAATGATAAAAGTATAAAAAATATCATTTAATTAAAAATAAGAGAAAAATTAGTGTTTTTTGGTGTAATTATAATAACATGGTTGGGAAAGCTGATATGAATACTCTTACGAATACCTAAATGAAAATCATACGATTCTAGTTAATTACATACCAAATAAAATGAAACTATCAATGTAAACATGTTTTAAGTTTTTACAACAAAAATAATTAACTTTCTAATTGTTGTTTTTCCATCATCTTCATCATCATCGGGATTTGACTTCTTTTTTTTAAATTTGTTTATCATCTCTTGCATTTCATGCACTTGTTGCCTTAGTGTTTCTATTTCTTCATCATGATGTTATAACGACCCGCTTGAAGGTTCAAAATGAAAAATATATGTATTTTTCTTTTAGTCTGACACCTTTCGTATGACCACATGTTTGTTCTAATGTCAACTTTAAACATTCCATCTCGTTTATGGGCGACTCACTCGCCTCCATTTCCTTTTGGACGTATTGATTTTTAATTTTTTTCTTACAATTTCAAATAATAAAATTAAAAAGGCAATAATATTCTTACAAAATTTCGACAGCATAACTGCTATAAAAATGAAAAAAAAACCCATGTTGTTTAACCATAACAAATCTATAACATAATTATTCCCAAATTTCAAGATATAAACTAATAATTCATCAAAACCATTTTAATATGTCTACCAAAACTAACAATTCCGTACTGGGTAGCATATAAACCAACTAGAGTTGTAAACGAACCGAACGTTCAACGAACAGTAAGTGAATCATTTGGCAGAAAGTTCGTTTATATTCGTTCATTTAATAAATGAACGAACACGCACATGAAAATTATGTTCGTTTAGTTAAATGAACGAACATGAATAGAGGTCATGTTCGTTCTTTCATGTTCATGAACGTTCGATAATATGTTTGTTAAAGTTCATTTTTGTTAGTTTATTTAAAGTTATTTTTGAGATAATTATGTTAAATACTTATTTATATTTGGTAGATATTACATAATGTTAATTTGTAATTTAATTTATAAAATCAATATATGATGGTTTGTATTTGTTTGTTTTAGAAAATTTCGTTTATGTTCATTAATGTTCAAGAATATGTGTATGTGTTTGCTTGCCTTCATTTACGTTCATTTGTGTTCGTGAATAGTTTATGAACAACTTCATTTCCTTAATGAACAAACATGAACAAGGAATTTTGTTCGGTAAGCGCTCGTGAACAGTTCATGAACAAGTTATTTTTTTAATGAACGAACACGAACAAATCCTCGTTCGTATTCATTCATTTTGTTTATAGCCCTAAACATTTTATACGAGGGTAACCTATAGCAACTCGACCTTGTCGTCACCATAGCCTCATATTCTTGTGGTGTGACAATATTTGGTAAAATACAATAATTAAAATGACAAACGAAAAGTTTTTTGATTGAAATGATAAATTTAATGAAACATGAGGAAATGATATTATATATAATACTAATTAACAAATGGATTATGCATATAAGTTGAACTCACTTTTGTTTTTTTAACCCCAATACTTTTACATCTTTTACAATTTAACCCTTATGATTTTTTACTTTCAACTTTGTTTCCCTATACTTTTTATTTTTTTACAACCTTTTCGTTTTTACATCTATTTTTTCCGTTTAACGACCCCGTCATAACGCGCGGTTCTTAGACCGACTTAGTTTTGATATTGTACGTTTTACGTTTCACGTGCGACGCTCAACGTTTTTACATCTACTTTCAGTTCGGTTTTGTTTTCCCCTTTTTTTATAATGCGAATTTTTTTTGTATTGGTGGTCGCTAATGATGGTATGAAATTGATGTTTCTTAATACGGTTTTACGTCTCACGCTGCAACACAAACAGTTTAATACTATTTTTACTCTAATAAGTGAGTTGAAACAACTCCGTCTCCGTATAAACAAATCATTGAATGTAATTTGACTATAAAAAACACCCAATTTTAATGGATTTTAGTTTTGCAGCTAGTATTTTTTTTACTAAACACGAACTTTGATGTTTCTATAACTAGCAATTTATTATAACTTTCAACTTTAAATATCAATATCTTAATCATTTAATTTTGTTTTGGATTTGGTTAACGCAAACGTAACAAATTACATATAGATTAATAACATTTATTTATTTTAAAGTTAGGAAAAACTCATTTTTTCTATTTTGTTAAAAACTCATTTCAATTCGGTCACAATACTATCCACATAAGTGGCAAATGAAACCTAGGCCAAAGATCTTATTTTACATTAATATATACATAATACACGATAACCCTTTTAATTTGCTAGAACAATACACCAAACCGATGTATTCATTTATTTTATATTTTCATTTATCACACTAGCTTTTGAACTCCCAAAAGATGTATAGCATATCATCACTATGGCTTTGTGTCCAACTTTGGCGGGTGACCACGCGGTGGTTGCCACCCTCGTGGTGGCTTATATGCCGCTTCGGCGCCAATCTCCGTTGGCGGATGGTGTGGTGGTTTCTTTGGAGGGCCGTGAGAGGGCGGTTTTCCACCCTTATAAGGTGGTTTTCCCATAGCTTCAGTGTCTATCTCTGGTGGCATGTGGCGGTGGTGTGGTGGTTTTGTTGTGTGGGAGATGTCGATGGGAGTCTGATCATCGTGGTTTAACGGTGGCTTATGGTGGTTGTGGGTGGCAAATGTGGTGGTGGTGGTGGTGGTGATGGAGATGAGTGTTGAAGTGGAGAGAAAGAGGAAGAGGAGGTTAGTATGCAATGGTGTTTGTGTGAGGAAAATCTAATGGTATTCGTTTATTTATAGATGTTCAATGCTACTTTAATATTTGCAAATTTGTGTTTGTATATATAACTTGGAATTAAAACTGTGTTATATGTCAAATTTAATTTTGTTAGACCTGTAGCAACAGTAAGATAATACGATTAAGTACGTCAAAAAACGTGTGAAGTTGTGTGGGGTCAATATGGATTTTATTATGCCAAAGACGTTACAACGTAAACATGACATAACGTTAAAACGACAAACTCTCTTAAAAACAAAACTATAAAAAAGAGGAAAAGAGAAAAAAAACCTAAAAACAATGTTGCAGGTAGGATTCGAACTCGATATATTCTTAAAAACTAATCAGTCCTGCTTATTATTATAACTTTTAAAACATTACACTGGAATTGGAATTAAATAGAGAGGGGTTAAGAAAAAGAAAATATCCACAAACCTTACCTTCTAGGTATAATATATTGTCA
>BJCM01064796.1:0-37867 GCA_018326385.1 Flaveria bidentis | reverse complement strand
TATATATATATATATATATATAAATTAATAGTCGATGTATGAACAATGACTCGGTCATATATTTAAAAAATGTCTTAGAACACACGACATTTTCTCTCATACTTGTCTTCCCTGATCTTCTTTTATATATTAGCAACTCTTTAAATAAGTTATAGTTAAAAAGCCGTTTCGTATTGAGAAAAAAATTGATTGAAGCAAAATATTAAAAAGAAATTAGAGTTTAAATGTAATGTTGTGAATTAGAGTTGGTAGAAAAATAAATTCATAATACTAACAAAATATCTACAATGATATATATATATATATATATATATATATATATATATATATATATATATATATATTTCTAAATATGAAAAATTGAATTAGGTAGGTAAAATAGAGTTTGATTAGTGGCAAAGTTTGAAATGGACTTTTGGTAGAGTTTGAAATAGACTAGTATTGAGTTTTGTTATTTAATTGTGTTTGAGTTATGAGTAGATCATATCTGGTATAAATAGAAAGCTATAGGTTATTATTTTATGTGGTTTTTAATATCAATATCAAGTGATCTTATTTTTATCTTCTTGTTGATTCTTTGTTGTGTTTATCTATGCTAGTTCTTCACTACCGGTCCCTATTACCCTGTGAGTCAACTTCTTTTGGCACCAAGAGATCTCATGTTTCTCATCCTCATAAGGGGTATGCAATTATCTTTATATAATATAACTATTATATCATCAACAAGTTACTAAACATTTGTTGACGTCTAAAAAGAAGTTTTGGAAGAAATGTGTGCATGGGAATCAATGCGGTAGGTGAAGAGGCTATATAAGGGGATGGAGGATATCGTATGATGACGAAGTTGCTTCAAGTGACCATGGATAAATTGATGAGCAGACAGTAGTCATAACCGATATCACTTACAGGACTGGCACATACTCTTTTACAGATTAGCTATATTTTTCTTTTATATATTATGTACAAACATAATTTAATTACATTTTATTAAATATTGTTTTGGTATATGATATACTTTTTTTATTATTTATATGTTTGCTTAGCTACAACTTTCATCATTTATAATTTCATTATTAGATGAAACTAAACCATAGACTGATAATGCCAATGCTAACCTACCGATTTTAAAGTGTTGCTAATCTCTAGGTGATAGTAATTTATATCACCTACAAATCCACATTCAAACTTTTTAAAGAAAAATCATCATTCTTCTCTACACACATTGTCGCCAACTTGAGGTTAAGATTGAAGTGAGTATAATATGGAGGATGTGAAAATCATTTCTAATATGGACATGGTGAAATGTAAAGATTGATGTGATGCTAATTTAACAATATGAAACCACACCTAATGGTTTAGTCGTTTAACACACATCCTAAATTTAAGTAGTCGGTACTCATTTGGTTTATTAGTTTGAATAAAATAACAAAAAAAAAACAAATTATGTTATTAATCTCATTTAGTATGAAACAAAATTATAACAATAGAATTTTTTACTCAATAAAACTTAAACTCGTGGCATTTAAATTATAATTTTTAAAGAGGTTTCGCGTATGCCTATACCGGACACTAGCCGCCAACCCTAGTGGTTAACAACACCTCAAATGTTTAGTATTTGATATTTTGTATTTTTAAATAATTTCCTCTTACAAGTTATGCTCTTTCCAACTAAAATATTGTTTTTATTGATTTTTCTACTTATAAAGAAATTAAAATTACGGTTTCCACGTTCTTTGTGCTGCTATCAGTTTGTAATTAAAAAGAAAACATGTCAAATGTTGAAATCATTTCGAGTTTTATATGTCGAATCTCAAGACATTCGTAGTGCACCCATACATAAAAATTTAGAAAACTCAATTTGATGTACTGGTGAATCTCAAGTCCCAGATGGATAATATAAGAAGACGTGAGAGGATAACTCTCAAACTCTTTATTTTAACTAAGAAAAAACTTACTTCAAAAACTTAATTACAACTTATCTCAATATGGGTTTATATAATCTAGTTTATTCTTAACTATCTATAACTTCTAATATAATTTGAACTTTATCTAGAATAACAAGTAATATTTATCTAATCAAATAGATAGAATAAACTAAATTTTAATATTTAACCAACTTGACCGACTTGTCAACTTCAGTCCTCAAACTTCAACAACTTACCGCCAACAAAATCAACATAGTTACCAACGTGTTGTTGACTCATACCGAATTCCTTCGTTTGTGGCCTCTGGATTTTGACTATAACGATTTTTTATAATAATTTTGCAATTGTATTTAAATTGGTAAAGCACATGTATCATGAATGTTATTAACTCATTGTTTAGTTATCTAAATTTAATATTAGGTTGTTATTTTCAGTTTCTAGAAACATTTTGGTCATAGAAGGGTATATTAACTTGTTTTTAAATTTTAATAAAGAAGTTAGATCAACTTTTCTTTTATCTTTAATTATTTATGTTTTTGCAATTTGACACGTATAACGACTTGCAAGTTTACATTTAGAGAAATTACATTGTATAAGAACTTGGTAAGTTAAAAAAGTATTGATTAAAAATTTCACATATGTATATTAACTATCATTGGTTTTCTGTGTCTTAAAAGAACTTGATGCAAGACATCTATCTTTGCTTTTCGATACGTTATATAATGCTTTCATTGTAATATTAGTTCCAATGATGTTACTAAAAGAATGGTTCACTCAATCATCCTTCTTACGTGTTAATGTATTTGAAAAGCTCGCAACGACTTGGTTTACACCAACAAGAATGATTCAGTCTTAAGATTTTTTGAATTACAGGCTTTGAAGTGATCTCATTGACATAACCAAGAGCGGATCTATGTATGTCGCATCAAAGTGAACTTTCACGTGTACATATATAGAGATGTATATATGATTTTTCGAGTGACAAAAATGTCATTTGGATTGTGACTTCATATTATTTTGATTTAGATAAAACAGACAAAATAGTTGAATTAAAAACAGAAAAATGAAAAAAAAAATATGCACTGGAATTTCTTCTTATTTCAACCTACGTGCAATATTATTTTATTTTTCTTTGTTTATTTATTTTATTTTCTTGTTTAAGAAGTTATTTAAAAAGGTTCCTACTTTCTTATTTTTATCTACGAATGAATATAACTTTTATTTTAAAACTATGTTGAGTCAAAATTTGAATTCGATCAAAAAATTCTTAGATATAACATTACAGCACACTTATTTTTCTTGCGTGCCAATCTAAATTTTATTTAAAATCACATAACCCATTTGTTTGTTAAGCATTAAAACAAGAAATTTAATTTGTTTTGGCTAAGTTTAGACAAGGAGTGTAGGTGTTTTTAACAGCTTGTTTCAGAGGTTGTTTGATTTCAACTGATTCAGCTGACTGACTGACTCGGTTAACGGGTCAGCCTGTTTGATGTGCGTAAACCTCTAGCTGACCGCGTCCATAATATTTGACCCAAACCCCAAATTTTACTAATGACCCATTCAAGAACCCCACCCCTGCATTGATCCCCCCTCCCTTGCATGACCCCCTCCCCTGCGTGACCCCCTCCTCGGTCGTCGCTCCTTCGCCAGTCGCCCCCTCGTTCGGCTGTTGTTGATGGCTTGATGTTCTCTTGAATCATAATTGTTCTTCTCTGTGTAAAAGCTTCAGAAGCAATAGGTGGCCGAGGGATTCGGAGATCTCCGCTTATGGGTGGTGTTGTATGGTGGAGATGACGGAGGTTGTGGGCTTCTGGTGGTCTCCGGTGGCCGAAAAATGAATTTATGGGTGAGTGGTGAATTGAAGAATTTACGGGTGAGATCTGATTTATGGGTGAATTGAAGAATTTATGGGTGAGATTTGATTGTTGTTGGGGTATTTTTATTATTCAATAGATTTAGTAAGATACCAAATTAAACAACCAAGTTTTAGTTAGATGCAAACTCAATCAGAACTTTTAACTAGGTCAGATTCTGACCTAATTAGGTCCTACCGAGTCAGCAATAATCAAACAGTCTAAATTGGGTTGATTATCCTTTGTTGTTGGTATTATAGTTGCATATGCACTATTCATTGGTGTTGTATGGAGTTCATGCTATCTCCCCGTTTGCATTTTTTTATCTTTTTATAAACAACATAATTTATTTCACCAAATTTAACAAGGTGTTAGAGTGCAAACATCACCAATATATATAAAAAATATTACAGATGATTAATATGAAAATTAGACTAGACCATTCAAGCAGGGGAGAACATATCTTGGTGACACCTCAATACATTAAATTTTAACGAGTATATAGAGATGTATGTACGGGTTGTTCGAGTGACAACAATGTTTTTTGAGCGACGACTACATATGTTTTTAAGATTATGATGAAAAATACAAACGTAAATTGAAGTTAAAATAAGAAAAATGAAACTAAATATCCACCATAATTATCTTTTTTACGAGATATGGATACTATTTGGTATTTACCTATACATTAATTAAGCTTTTGTCTTTATTTTCATTATTCTATTCGAACTTACTTCTTTTTTTAACATGTGAAATACTAAATTATAATTAAATTTTAAGTGAGATTCTTTATTAATATCTACTTTGCTTGTTTATTTAACATAGCTTTAAATTCCCCCTTTTTTGTTCTTCTTAGTGGGTGTGACCCGCATTATATAGCGAGTGTTATAAAAGTTGAAAGATTTAATTCTGATGATTTAAACGTTACTACAAACGACCTGAAAAAAATTACATATGAAATGCTAATAAAAAGTTGTAATAAAAAAATACTTAAGAAACTAAATACCTTAAAACAGAAAAGAAAAATGACGAATGTGTTAATTGTAAATTTACTATAAATAACAAGCTCTATTGTAAATTGATTACACGAATTTTTGACATAACTCGAATGCTTAAATATAAAATTTTAAAGAGGTTTAGGCGATTAATATAAATTTGACATAACTCGAATGATTAAGTATAAAATTTAAAAATATTCAGGTGATTAAATGTACATTTGATATAACTCAAATGCTTAAATATAAAATTTAAAAAAGACAAAATAAGTAGGTATAAATTTTAAAAAAACAAATAGAGAGAAAGTGTCGTGCTTAGTTTAAAAAAATCCTTAGATGTTTAAATGTAAATTATAAATAAAAAAACAAAGTAGGTTTTTATTAGTTTTGAGGAATAAAAATTGTTATGGTAACATTAAGAAAACTTACACTTTCACTACTTCCATATTTTTTTCTATATATTGAATATAGTTATGTAGTGGATGTTATCAACTCTTTTTTCCGACCTGTCTTAAACATTAATATCTTTTAGTATTATTATTATTATTGTTATAACTATGTAAATATTTGGTGATTATATACTTAAGTGTTTAAACAAATAGTACTTAATCAAGTAGTATTAAGTTATAAAAAATATATTTATTAAATCTATATATTTTAATATTAACTTAAAATAATATAAATAAGATAATGCTTAAAATTAATGCATATTAAATAATATACTAATTGAGAGAAACTAGTATTAACCCCCCCGCATTGCGGCGGGGGACGTTAAATCGTGTCAAAAAGCACCAATTTTACACCACCATCAACAACCACCAACATCGAAAAACCTCGTATTAAAAAAATAAAAAATGGGAAATTTAAAACCGGACGAGAAGTTGGCTTAAAAACATTAAACCCCCGCACATGTAACGTAAAACATTAAAATAATAAATAAGTCTACCTAAGACCCACACGTTGCGATTGGGCTGTTAAATGGGAAACAATAGGCGTAAAAATGTTAAAACACACGCACATGTTGCAACGTGTTGGGATTGAGAGTAAGAAAATTTTAAAAAATGGGTACAACTCATTAAAGCTTAGATAACCCATAATGCACAAATAAGTTGGCAATTAATAATAAATACAAAAATAAAAGTAAAATGTTATTTTTATCTCTGACGTTTTGTTGAATTTGTCATTTCAATCTAGTTTTGTCATTTCAGTCACTGTGATTTACCAAATTTTATCATTTTCATACACTCCACTAACCTCGTTAAGTTCTTCGTTAAATATGAGGGTATTTTAGTTTTAACACCCTAATTATCCAATTAAAACAAAGTTAATCAATAAAATATTCAATTAAAACAAAAAAGAAAAATATGAAGCAATTAGTGAGACTGAACGCTTCTGTTTAAAATTTTTTATTAACGCTAACTACAGAAACCCGTCTACTACACGTGTTGTATAAAAAATAACTATTTAGTACTATTAAAAATTAAAAATATATATTTTTGAAATATAATAAAAAGTTATTAACAAAACATTTTAAAAACCAAATTATATGAAACATAAAATTTTTTAATACAAACATTTTAATAATTTTTTGGGAGATTTAAAAAATCAATGTTTTTTTAAAGCAAAAATTTTTTAAAGACGAAATTTTAAAAAATTAGTGTTATTGTTTAATTACTTAAAGATTAATTATATGTAAATTTAAGCATATTTTATCTCAAAAAAGTATTTTTTTAATTTTTAATATTACTAAATAATTATTATTTAATTTTTTCATACAACACGTGTAGTAGACGGGTTTCTAAACTAGTTAGCGTTAATAAAAAATTTTAAATTGAAGCATCCGGTCTCACTAGTTGCTTCATATTTTTCTTTTTTGTTTTAATTGAATATTTTATTGATTAACTTTATTTTAATTAGACAATTAGGGTGTTAAAAAGACTAAAATACCCTCATATTTAACGGAGAACTTAACGGAGTTAGTGGAGTGAGTGGAAATGGTAACATTTTGTAAAACACAGTGACTGGAATGGCAAAAAAAAGTTTTTGGAATAAAATGACAAATTCAATAAAAAATTAAGGATGAAAATAATATTTTACTTTATAACTAATATGTTAAATATATAAGTATTATTGAAAGTACAATCTTGAAAGCTTAAAGTACATATACAATGTACCAACAAAGTTGATAATAATATTATATTAATTTATTAAATATTGGCCAATTAGAAAGTCTGTATAACAATTGTACCTTATGTTTAAAAAGTTATATTAAATGTCTTAAATTTCATGTAAAATTATAATTGTGTACTTATTAAATATTTTATATGATAGTATAAATAATATAGATATAGATTATTATTATCACCATAAGTATAAAAGTATTTGGTAATTATATAGTTAAGTATACAAATAAGATAATACTTATTTATATATTTAATTATTATTATTTATTATTATTTTTATAATAATAAAAATAGTTAGGAATCATATAATTAAGTACTCAAAAAAGATAATACATATTAATAAATTTAAATGTTAAATTTAAAGTATTATAAACAATATAATATATAATATAGTGAATTAAATCATCTCACATTATAAATAATGTATTAATAATATGCATTAATCAATTTACTAATTAGAAAAAAGTTTATTAAATGAGCTACAAAATATAAATAATTGTGTAAAACACTTGTCCCTAATGCTAATAGTCGTACTAGGTGCCTTAATATTTTTTATAAAATTACACTTATATCCCAAGTTTTTTTTTATATAGTATTGTAAATATTTAATTTAATTTATTATATTTAGCTTATAATTTTCTTGTTTAGTTAATTTAGCTTAAAACTTTCTAAGTTCATTACCATCATTTATTATTTTTTATATTTTACTATGACCTCTAGTTAAAAAGTTTTGGTTTCGTCATTAACTACATTGTTATTGTGAATAAAACTACAAAGTTTGTCGACATGAATTGAGTAAGTGATATTGCCAAAATGATGGTGAAAACAATAAAACATATTGATTACCAATTGGTTTGTTTACTAAACTTATCATTACTTTTACTCATTGTGACCAAAAAAATTTTTTTTTTTGCAAAGTTTTATGATGTTTTTTTTTATTATGTGACCAACCTAACTCGAACTGAAAAAAAAATTATGAAACTAGATCATTTTTCAATAGTGACTCTATATAAATAATTTTTTTAATCCATCGCTACATTCAAGACTTGAGTGTAGTCATGTTTTTTACCCGTAAGAACATCGCACATTTGATATCTTCGATCATGTTTTGAGCCACCACACAAGTCCTTATGGAGTTTTTGTTCCTTGTTTTTCATAAACTCCAACAACAATATACATAATCACTTGATCTAGCTTCCCTTGTTGCACTTATATGAATAAAAACATTGTTATCATTCAAAAAAAAATTGACAATTTCATATACTCCTTTTTAAACTTGTAAAATTATATATTTTCACAAATCGTGTTCGAAGACTATTATACATTATACATTGAAAACTTATATTTTAGAAAAAATTATAATTTTACAAGTTTAAAACAAGATATTAAAATTGTTCGAAGAAAAGTAGCATGAATTAATAATTAGCAATAAATGTGATATAAAATGTGTTTGAATGCATGGACCAAAGCAAAAGCTTGTGATTGGCGCCTCCATCTCCACCTCAACATTCCTTGGTCAAACCCCAAATCCCGATATCCACACATTCTCTCCACCCTCATTCCACCATTATACCCGTTGTTTGTCTTCATGACCCGACCCGAAACCTCTCAATTCACACAATAACACACGAACCCCTGAGTTCGCTGTCACGTACCCTTCGAATTTTGCTTTCCTTTTCATCTGATTAGGTCAGATTTCAATCGCGATTTGATCTTCTAAACCCTTTTCAAGTTTTCACACTTGTGTAATTTATCTTTGTTTACGGGTGATTAGTCAATTCGCTGATGATTTTGTGTGTTTTTTTTGTCAAAAGTGTGATGAATTTCACGAACCCCTTTTGTTGCTCGTATGTCCTTGTTTCCTCTGTTTTTCTTGCTTCAGGTTGAATTCATCGGTCATGATTAAATGGGACAGTTTTTCTTGACGATTTCGGATTACCCATTTCGATTTTACTGCTATGGATTCGGTTCTTGAGGTTTTATACCCGAAATTGATTCTTTTTGTGTTGGGATTTTGGTCTTCTGTCTCCACGTGTTTGCTTCATCTGCTTCGTTATTTCACAAGGTATTCAAATAATTGATTTTTCCTTCTTCTTGCATGATAAAAACTTGATTTTTATTATCTTTTTGGTATTACGTTGCTCAGATTGACAAGAAAGGGTGCTTCTTCAAAGGGGATATCGAGTAATTTGCAGGCTTCATTAACAGAGGCCATGGAAGATAAACAAGAGTTTTTAGAGTTTTCAAGTGAAGAATATGACAGGGTTGATGAAAAAGAAGATGAAAATGAGACAGAGTTTTCATTTACCTTTAAGTTTCCAACTTTTGAGGAGTTCAATAAAAACCCAAAAACAATATCTCAATTGCTTGATTTCACTGAACACACTGATTCATCTGAGGTTTCAGTGGAAGATGCTGAAGTTGATATGAATACGAATGATGGGTTCATGACAAATGAGTGCAGGGCCTTTGAATTGGAAAGGTATGCTTTTTTAAATCCTTTAGAATAACTGGTTATTGATTCTTTTGTCATTCTTTTTGCTGAAGAAAAGTTGGCTTCCATGTAGGTCTGTTCATGTGTCAGATGATGATCAGAGGGAAGATGGTTTTGAAGATCAAGAATGTGCTCTTGAAGGATTGATGGTTGATGGTTCATATTTGAAGAATATTGAGGAAGTTGAGGAGAAAGAAGAAATTTATACTTGTAGTGAAGAAAATCTGCAAAAGAATGATGCTGAATTTGTTTTTATATCCTCCCATCCAAATATGGATTCAATTGGTTCGTGTAATCTTGATTCACCAACGAGTGATGTGTCGGATGAGAATAAGATTACAAAAATGGAGGAAGAAGAAGAAGAAGAATATGATAGTTTTGGTGAAGAGAAATTGCAAGAAGTTCGTAATGAAAGTGTTTGTTCATCTCCTAATTCGAACACAGATTCATTTGGATCAAATAATCTTCATTCACCAACGTTTGATTTACACCCTGAAGATGGATTCTTGTCAGATGCAGATTTTGAAGTAGAGTTTGATGAAAAAGATGAAAAAGAACAGAACAAGTGGACACAACCCGACTTCTTATCTGAGAATGATTTTGGTGCAAAATCAAGGAATGGAAATGGGAAGAATTTGTCTGGTGATACAACAAACAAGTTGGAATCTTTGTGGGAACATCAAGAGTTGATTGAGCAGTTACAGATGGAGATCAAGAAGGTAAAAGCCATCGGACTACCGACAATTTTTGAAGAATCAGAATCACCTCCAAAGATCATGGAGGAATTGAAGCCTTGGAAAATTGAGGATGTTTACCAAAATGGAGGAGGAAAGATGGGTGAAGTTCACAAGATTTACAAGAGTTATAGAGAAAGAATGCGCAAATTCGACATTTTCAATTACCAGAAAATGTATACCATAGGTACACAAATCCATCTTTTTCTTCTATTTTCTTCTCTATCACACCACTACTTGCTAATCTAGTGTGCCTTAGACATTGTTATACAACTCGATAATGTCTGAGGCACACTAGTAATTCATTCATGCTTTAGATGTATGGATATGCATTGATAAATTGATTATTACAACTTGATGATTCAAAATCATATATTTGCTTAAAGCTAATGATAGTTGGATACTTTCATCTTTTATCTCGAAATCAGGTGTTTGCATCCAACTGTTTAAGTGAATATTCAAATATGATTGTTTTGAAGCTAAATGATTGTAGTATCACAGTCATAAACTTGATTTTGCTAAACACTTTAAACCGATTACTACAACTCAATTTTTAAACCAATTACTGCAATCTTAATGTTAATGAGAAGTCAAGTGAACTGAGTTTTCTTTAAAATGAAGTTTTAGTCCTCATGTTCGCATAATTAGGTACAAGGAGGTATGTATTTGACTTATTTTCTTTTTTAATCAAGAAAAATATCACTCATAAAAGTTGTAATACAGCAAACTAGTAATTGACAGATTAACATGCGTGTTAGCAATGCATTATGTGTTGCAGCTTATCTTTCATGATAAGTACGCGAAAATGAAATTCGAAAGGGGAAGGGAAAGGGGCCCATTTTATCTGGTTAGGTGGGTTCAAAAGAAACACAAAAACTATGAAACTTTTCAGGTTGCAGGTTAAAGAATGATGACTTGTGAAATGGAAAAAAGTTATCTTTTTGCATTGTGGGGGGACAAGAGGAGGGTTTTGGGTCCTTTTCCATCACAATATGATGTAAATAACTTTGGGTGATCAACTTTATGGAAATAGAAGAATCAAATGGTATAGAAAATTGTTCCACAGAAAAAAGACAAAAGAGATTTAGTAAAAAATTATATAAATTTGTTATTTTATTCAAAGATCTCGGTTTTCATAGATCAGAACCCTCAAATGAATTCATAAAAAGCATGTTCCACCAATTTGGTTAATAAGGTGGGGGACAAGACTGTACGCAATCAAAAGCCCTAAACATGTTCTTGCAATCCTAATGGATTTGCACTCATGGAGGGATGTTGTAACCTCTTTCTTGAAAATTTATTATTTGTTTATTATAATGAGACCAGAATCATGTGAAAGTTAATAAAAACTAAAATTCTTACCAACATAATAATCCAACAACCATACAAGATCTTTTCTTAATCCTTCAAAACACCATCTAAGGCGCTTTCGGGATGTGCGCTTAAACTAATTAATATAATTTGCGTCGCAGTTAACAATGTATGCTAAAACTGGTTTTGATCGTAGTTTTTTTTATTTTTTGCGTCATACCCGGACCCTATACAAAACGGGAGCTAAGTCATGTCCCATGTACACCCTTTACAAATCTTAATTTTCTTTTCGGTCTTGTTATGATTATTGTTATCATAATAAAAGGATTCCTTTTTGGTCTTGTTATTGTCAATCTAGCAACTTTCCAGTATTATAATTGTTTCTTTAATGTCACTCATTACAGATCCCACAAAATCTTGTCTGGTACCCATATTAGTGTTTATGTTGAGAGACAGATTACCTAAGTGAACTTCAGTCATGCTTTTATGTAGTGTGGATAAATCTGTGACAACCACCGAAAATGACCACCTATTCACAGTAAAAAGTAAAAGAAAAAGTTTTTTACCATGGTGTTCACGGTCTAATTTGGTTGGTTTTGATGGAAGTTTTGAGTCGAACCGCTATGGTTTTACGAAATGACCAACCTAACCGGCCGGGTTGGTTGGGTCTGAACCGATTTTCTGAGTTTATCAGGTTCATTTGTTTGTATTAACTTTTTGAAAATGAAAAATATGATTCAAGAATATTATACATATGCCCAAAATGAATTAAAAATAATAATAAGGGAAATGGCTGGTTTGGTTACACAGTTTCAAGTTCCAAACTATGAACAAAACCATTAACATCGGTTTTTTAATTCATGTTTTGAATTGTTAACACCGGATTATAAAACCGTGAACCGAACTGTAGTAACCATCTTTTGTGCTGTTAGATCGGTTTCAATGGCTCATGAACACCTGTAGTTTAATAAAGTCAGTGTGTTTAAGCAAATTATAGCCATTTGTAGCTGCAGTAACCATCTTTTAATGAATGGTAAATTTGTTATGAGAATTAAGAACTTTTTAATTATTCTGTGTCAAAATTATCAGATTTGGATGATCTTATAACAAGTTGTTAGAAGAAAACAAATTTATTGACATAAATGTTAATCTCCCCACTATCTTTGGCTTTAAGCAACTAATTATTCGTATTCAATCACCATAATTACTACGAAAACACACATCCAAAACAACCCTCTAATTTCTTCTGTTTGACTTTAAGAAATATTCTTTACATACCAAAGCAACCTGAGATAGTCAAAATAAACACAAACAGTTTTTGGGTAATTAAAAAGCTTAATTTTTTTTCTTTTGCTCGTGTAATATACAGGTTTCTTACAGTTAAAAGATCCCCCTCAATCATCTTCAAGCTCAAGATCATCAGTTTCTAAAATTACAACACTTTTTGACCAAAGTTTCATGACCAACAAAGGCAAGAAGCATGAAAATGACCCAACAATGAAGTTCATCAAAGAACTAGAAAGTGATTTGGAAGTTGTGTATGTTGGTCAAATGTGTTTGTCATGGGAAATCCTACATTGGCAATACGAAAAGGCGTTGGACATATGGGAATCGGACACACATATGGTTCGAAGATTTAATGATATAGCCGGTGAGTTTCAGCAGTTTCAAGTGTTGATGCAAAGATTCATGGAGGATCAACCTTTTCAAGGTCCAAGAATCCAGAGTTATGTCAAGAGTCGATGTGTTTTTCGTAATCTGTTACAAGTTCCCATGATTAGAGGTGAGGATATAATCAGTTGATAACTTTTGGAATTTGTGATTTCATTGAATTTATGTTTGAATGATTTGCAGATGATCATTTGAAGAACAAGAAGGCTAGAATTGAAGTTGTATATGATATCACAAGTGACACACTAGTTGAGATTTTAGAAGAATCAATACGCATATTTTGGCGATTTGTTCGTGCTGATAAATATAAGCGGCAAACACCCGTGGAATTCCAGAGACCAGAGGACTCACAGCTCTTCATGGAGCTTCAAAAGGATTTACACAAGGTTAGTTCATCAGATTTCCACACAAAGTAATAAGCATGACCTTAATTATATTTTTATCTGTGAGTACACACTATGTAACAGAAACATGACCCTATTTATGTATACAATTTCAAACATATTAGCAGGTTATAAATGAGTTGAAACAAGTTGTAACAAGCTAAATGGGTCATAAATGGGTTGTCAGGTTGTAATAAGTATGTTAAAAGTTTAAACGTGTCATAAACAAGTTGGTTGATCTTACAAATTCTAATTTTTAACGGGTTAAAGGTTTGACATTTTTATTTAAAGGCTAAACAGGTCAATCCAAAACCTGAACACGACTTGTTTATTTAAAGGGCTAGAAATTACAACCCAAATCTGATTGTTGTGTCGGAAATTCCCACCCCTGGGAACGTTTTGTGTGCAATCTAAAAGATTTTCGTTAGTGAAAGCACACACCCATATGAAACACGAATCTAGAACAAAGAAAGTTGGAATCTTGGTGAGTTTTATCACGCGTTTGATGAGTATGCAGAAGGAAAAGAAGCTGAAAGAACAACTTAAAAGTGGGAATTCAATACTAAAGAAGTTGAGGTGCAGAGAAGATGAGACAGAAGATCCAGTACTTTACTTCTTTTGTCAAGTGGATTTGAAACTAGTGTCAAGGGTGCTGCAAATGTCTAGATTAACTAGTGACCAACTAATCTGGTGTCATAATAAACTAAGTAAAGTTAGTTTATACAACACCAAGATTCATGTAGAGCCCTCATTTTTGCTCTTTCCTTGCTAACTTTTAGATCTAATGTTGTCACCCTTTGTCATGTTTTATGTTCTTTTAATATATATTTAGGCAATGTTTTCAGCATCGTTAATGTTGTTAATTGGTTCTTCCTGTTGGGTTCGGGTTAATGTTTCGTGTTGTAGTCACATTTCTACACCGAGACATCGGGCTGGGCTTAACCAAACATGTGTAATTAGTTGTGTATATGTACTTTTGGTGTCTATGATTGGGCCAAACTTGAATAGGGCTTGTGTCTAAGTTATCTGGATCAAATATGATTTTAACTTAAAAGAATCAAGCTTGGCCAACGCTCATCGCCGTAGGGCTACAAAAGAAATGAACGTTCAGCGAACAGTTCGGCGGAAAGTTCGTTTACGTTCGTTCGTTTAGTAAATGAATGAACACGAACAAAAAAAAATTGTTCGTTTAGTTAAACAAACGAACATAAACACAATCCGTGTTCTTTCATTTATGTTCGTGAACGTCCGATAATGTGTTTCTTTTATGTTCGTTAGTGTGTTCGATTATATTCTTAATTTTTGTGTTAGTCATTTTTATGACAATTATGTTAATTGTTTTTGGATATTTATATTATGTTTTTAATTTTTTTGGTAAATTTTATGATGAAAATGCTGATTTTAGTCTAAAAATAATATGTGATCATTTGTATTCGTTTGTGTTTATGAACTTCTTTGTGTTCGTCATGTTCATGAATATTTGTTTATTTTCGTTTGATTTTGTTTGTGTTCGTTTGCGTTTGGTAAGTGTTCATCAGCAGTTCATGAACATGTTCATTTCATTAATGAACGAATACGAACAAGCAAACCCGTTCGGTCAGTGTTCGTGAACAGTTCATAAACAAGTTTATTTCTTAATGACCGAACATGAACAAGGCTTTGTTCGTATTCGTTCGGTTCGTTTGCAGCCCTACCCATCGGCATTGCAGGCACTATCGAAAAAATATAGCAAGCAGACTCTTTATTATACCTTTTTTTCTAAAACCAATGAACGACTAGTTTCAATCAAGCCATTATGGTCGGAACTCGTTTTGACCCAAACCAAACTAACACTTTTTAAAGCAGTCTGTTATGGCCGAAATTCATTTTGACCATTTAGATCTGGCACCCAACCCGACCCACCCGCCTTAATGATATCCAAACCTACCACCAAGACGAAGCGGTATGTTTATGAGACGTGATGCAAGAAAGCGGACTAACGTGGTCAAAAAGATATCGACTAGTCGTTGTAAACTTACTATTATTAGCAACCCTAAAGCAAAATGATCAAGTGCTGGTGTTCAAACATACACTTGTCATACAACCTTTGTTACGTGCCAAAAACACCTTACACATCACTTCCAATGTCACCATCATCACCGATCACCAATCACACTATAAATAACCCACCACCCTCATCAACAACACCCACAAACAACAACAATAATAATAATAATCAAACCGAATCGAATCAAATCAAGATAAGATGAAAGGATCAATGGGTGCAGCCATGTTGGCACTGATGGTGATGGTTCTAGTGATGGTGCACCCAAGTGAAGCCATCAGTTGTGGTGACCTTAGTAGCATGCTCCAACCATGCATAGGCTACTTGAAAGCAGGCGGTTCGCCCACTAAGGAGTGTTGCAATGGAGCCAAGAAGCTTCAAGGCGCCACCCGCAGCCAAGCCGACAGGCGAACCGCCTGCAACTGCGCTAAGGCCGCCGCAGCCCAGCTAAAGGTCCGCCAGGATGCCGCCAATAGCCTGCCCGGAAAGTGTGGTATCTCCACCACTATTCCCATCAACCCCAACGTCAACTGTAACACGTGAGTACAATACTACAATACTACTTAATTAATTGTTTGGATGAAATGATAATTTTTCATTAATTAGTGATATTAATTGTTTGATTAATCATGTTGCAGCATTCCTTGAGGTGGAAGCATGAGTTATCGGAGATAATAAATAATGATAGGAGGTGGTGTCTCGTCGCCGGAAATAAATAAATGTGTTTTTTTTATATATATGTTATATATATAGAGTTTGGTGTTATATGTACTAGATATGGTTTGGCATATGAATAAAATAAATTGTGGGTTTTTGATTTACGTCAATCAATTGTCTTAATAGAAGTTTGTTGCATATATTTCCTGGTTAGAAAACAGCTATTTTTCACCAAAATACTTTATATAATTAAATAAGTAAATTAATAAACACACAAACACATACAATATGAACAAAAATAAAGGTATATTGCAATTTTTGATTTGATGGGTTTTATGGTATATGAACGATATTAACAAGCAGAACATGAGGGTTATGAAACCGTTTACTTGTTTATTTAAAACACATGATAAATTGATACATGGGTCGACCCTTTTATTTATACGAATCAACTAGAAATTAATTAAATATAGACATACGCGAAATAAATTTATCAAGAAAATACAAATACTAATCATAAGTCTAAACCAACTCGAAAATCTATTTTTTTTTCAACTCAAAGTTACGGCAAACAATTTTATGTAGTTTCTTAGCGGTAAACTCACATATTACTCACATGCTTTTTATGTTAAAACTTAAATTCACAACGACTTGGTTTATAACTTTTAATCAAAGATGGGTTGAGTTGTATTTTGATGTAATTAACCAATAAAAAAATATCGGCGTTAGAATAAGGCTATTTTCAAGTGATGCTACTCATCAAAAGGTTTAAAGAAATATCGGTTACAAGCTTTTCAAACAAAGATAAGTTTTGTAGATTTTCTATACGAAATTATGTCACTTTAAATATCTTTATAGAAATATCAGCTATAGTTTTATAAAATATATTTTAAAATTTTTACACAATGGTAACCAAGTTTTGTATATGTTTCAACAAAGTTGCTGAATTTCTTTAAACAAGCCTAGCCCGAGCCAAGGTTAGCTCGACTTGTAGGCTCGCTCGTTGACTTATTTAAATTTAAGCATAAATTATAATTTATATAAATTGTAAATGAAAATTATATCATATTATTTAAATAAACCATAACCATATGATTATTTTAATATTTTCTAATGAAAAAAACTAAATTTAAAAATGTAGAATATGGTCATCCTTGAGATACTAATCTCGTACTAGTGTTTCAACGAGTTAAGATAAATAAGTATAAAAAATAAGAATTTTGGTTTTATACATCTAAATATGTGTAAAAACTAAAAAAATTAATCTATTTTAGTGGCCCCTTAAAAAACTCATCTTATAGTTTCTAAAATTGAAAGAAAATGGTTTATTTCTATCATCACATTATTTCTTTGATTTATAATAATAAAAGTCTATATATCATTTTTTTAAAGTGACTAAATGATCTTTAAGTAACAAAATACCCACAAGTGCATATATGCATTTAATAAAACAGACTATATATATCATATTTTTTCTAAAAATATTAAAAATACAATAGATAGTTTAAGATTAAAATGGTTTCTTCGTATTTGTCAAGTGCATACATGCCCACATTGTTCAAGAGTGAACAATTCGAGAATCCGACATTTTTATTTTTAAATTATACATGAAGCGTTTAAAATACTTCCTAATGAACATGCTCACATTTTCGTTGTATAGAGCACGAGTCAAGGTAATTTAACACCTTAGAAAAATTAAGAAAGAATTTTTGTGGGGTGGGTCCGAAGGATTTGGGTGGCTTGGGAATTACTCACATGAAACATTTAAACATTGCAATGCTCTCAAAATGATTGTGGCGGTTTAGGAACGAAAAATATTTGCTTTGATGGAATGTTATATGGTCCATTCATCATAATGCATTAAGTTGAAACTCATTACTTTAGATTATTCTAAACTGGAGTTTAGAAGAGTATATTTAAAATTGGGGATGATTTTAAGATCGTGTATATAAAACGGAATTGTTTACTATTTTGTGTTTTAGGAAGTGGAGATGCATTAAGGTTTTGGATCGACAAAAGTGTTTTTATCAGTGATTGATTCAAAATGGAGAATCAAAATTATAGTAAGGATTGGAGATGGAAAAGGGATTTACTAACAATGCAAGAAAAGAATGATTTGACTCTTGTAATTGCAAGGCTACTGTCGGTAAATCCAATGCGGAATAAAGACATGACTTTTCTACAGGATACGTAAAGATCCTATTACAAAACAAGAATATAGTGGCTGATTAGTATAAGTTCCCTTGAATGGGTGGGTTCCCAAAAAAATAAATATCCTTAATTCGAAAGCCCACTGCAATCTACTTCATGTAGGTTTTGTGGGTAATCAGATAAATCGGTGGACACTTTTTCACAGCATGTGGCTTATCATTATTGGTATTCTTGAAAATTAGCTCATGGTGTAATATACAACCGGTGTACGCATTTTCGTTCAGGGACCTCATGGATGCCCCTTATTCACTAAAAGGAGATGGAGACTTCAAAAAGACGGTTTATGCAATCTTTATGATAACTACTTGGAGCATATGGAAACATCGAAATGAAGTCATCTTCGAGCAAGTTGAACGATCGGCAAATAGAGTATTTGTGAAACAAAGGAAACAACTTCATTGTGGTTGGTTGAAGACAAGAGACAAGATATCCAGGTCATCAGTGTTATGTAATTTTCCATTTAAGATAGGTTGATTGATTTTTTTTGTTATGTATTATGTTAGTTTTGCTCTTCTGTTTTTCGTTGTTGCATGGGTTCTTAGCTTCTTTCTAGCCCCTTCTTTTTATTTATATATATAATGCTATTTGCCATCCAAAACAAAAAAAACCTTGCTATTTAAACAATCATTCTAACCTACAATCTAACTAACATCTTGAAAACCAAGACTCTTAGATTTCTTAAACATTGTTGAGTGATCTTATTAGTTCAAGATCAAAGATAGCCAAAGATGTGGGCTAGTTTCATTTACTATATTATTCAAACTCTTATTAAGGTGGTGATCTCTGTCATTTTAAAATGATGTAAAGATAACTCTTAGTAGTAAACCAAAAAGTGAACATAAGGAGGCCACTATACATTTTTTGTGTTCATGGGCGATCCCACTATTAACTTTTTACTTCTCGTTTTACAAACTATAAGCATTTCAACCAAAAAGTCTAAATATCTTCTTAATAAGAGGTTTTTTAAGGGACCATTAAAATAAAAATAACTCATTCATGCCCGCTCCCAAGTTATAATGGGTATTTTGTTACTTAAAGATCATTGGTCACAATTAAACTATATAATATTCTTATTATTAAAGATTAGCTTATTAGTTATACGTTGTATTTATCCCTCAAATAGTTGGGTATACTTTGTATTATATAGTCTTACCAATGACAATGAGCGGAAAGATTATATGTTATTCTTTCATGGTATCAGAGTGACATCTGTTAAGTTTTTCAGTTTTTCTTCGGTCACGCCAAAAAAAGACTAGAGCTATTTCCAGAGTGTGATCCGTTGTACCATGGGGCCCATGAATCGTCACATAGGCGCCAAGAGTCAGACCTACTTAACCCAAAATATTAGACTTCTAGGTTGTATTTAGATAGTACTTAACAATGAGACCACAAATTTGCTTCCTTGTTCGGTCTGTATTGATCCTTGATTGATTATGTAACAAGATGATTCTAGGTTGACACTAGAACTAGAAAGGGGCAGTAAAGCAAAAGAATAGATTTCTACTGTATTACTTTGCAATTCAAGATCAAAATGTGAAACATGAATTACTGTTAGCATGTAACAAGTTGAATATAAATTGGCTTACCGGAGTAGGAAATAAGGATCAAAACAATCCCAGACCGCCACATTGCCGCCTGCAGGCTCACCTGCTGATTCCTCATGTAGTCTCACCACTGATAAAAACAAGTTATGAATCAGTGGGTTACCAAGAAACGGTTTAATGGCATCTCCAAGATCAGATATTTCTGTCACCAAGGAACCACTGATTATTGATCTTCCCTTAAGAATGCACCTAGTGATGGTGTAAACACCAAGAAGATTTGAATAAACGGGCAAAAAAGCATCTTTATGGTTACCCAAACCACCAACCCAGTCAACTTTTTTATTGCTACCATGGTCAACGGCAAACGACATCAACCGCAGGAAGAATCTCTTTCGCCATTCATGTAGGAAATTCAAACCGCCCTTTTCATCCTTAGCTAAAGATTCTGATATTGGAATATTTTCAAGATGGAAGCAACAAATTTGGCAAAGAAGTAACTTTTCTTCATGATGATTATCGATCTCCTTATCAAAAACCCGTCTCACAAGATCCCCACTTGACCCGACGCTGTTTGATGCACTTAATATCCAATTAGAAAGATAATCAAAGTAGTTAGTCCAATGACCGAATATCGACGATAAATGCTGGAAACTTGATATTATCACTTTATCCACTTGGCTAGGAATTACTCCATAAGTTTCTGAAGTAAAACACTTTTGAACATCAGCTGCAAGCTTGCTTCTAAGAGAAACATCCTCGTCTTCTAGAAGTTTTATGCATGTGGACCACATATCTAGTGTTCTAGAAGCATACCTATCAATGTTGCTTAATAAATTAGCTGATGGGATTGCATTACTGCTCACATGTTGACCGATAAAGTCAACTGTTTGAAGTAAACCAGATGCGACTACTGACTCGGCAGCTGCTTTGCGTATGTTAACTGGCTCTGATGCACTGGCATGTTGTTTCACTAGGTCAACATAGTAACTGATGCAGTCATACACTTTGCTATTTACTTGATCGGATTGGCTAGTGAACATAATAGCAAACTGCTTGACACAAACTGCCATGCAGCATAAAAGAACTTCCAGTGTTTTCACATGTCGTGTGACTTTATATAAGGAGACCAATTTATCCCAGAAAAGAAATAGAGAATCAGAATCTATGCTACCAACAAAGCTAGTTTCCATGTGTTCTTTGCTGCTTAATTTCTGAAAATTAAGCAGATTCCAAGTGAATAGAACTTTTAAGATTAAGCAAATGCATCTGTGATTCTTTTCTTGAGATAAAAGATCCTCCATCTTGGTATGAAGATGAATATTGATCCACTTTATCAAACCGCTCTTAGTCTCTTGATCTTGTATATGATCATTTAATTCTGCAGATTTAAGAAACAAAAGAAGCCATTTAAATGTTGCGATACGAACCTCATATGATGCATCTGACATGCATTGTATCAGCATTTCCTGGAAACCGGTAAAACGGTTACTTGTTTCGGGTACATGGAATAAACTTAATGAGGGATTGTGTTTCCCTGACATAGAGGTAAAGGTGTCATCTTTATCGGTGTTTTTTGATGTTTGGAAAACACAATTAAAATATGAAGTTGCCGCCTGTTTTCGACATTCTGCTATTGTTGGATCATAATAAGGTAACCCACTAAAAGCTTCTGAATCTAAGCATTCTGAAGATAACTCCCACAGGAGGTTATAAATGGCATCAAAACTCTTGCTTGTGTGGCATGTTCTTGAAATATTGAGCATAATATCAAGCACCCTCAAGAAACTGGTGTTGAGTGTGGGACACAGGCACAAATTTGGATTTCCTATCCAAGACCGTGTAACAAGAATTTGGATCAAATCATCTAGAATCTGGTCTTTCTTTGAAAAATCTGTTAAGTTTCTACAATTGGTATCTAGAAGAGAGATTAACTGTAATAGTAAACCATGAATCATATTTGAAGAAGCTAAGTTTGTTCCAGAAGGCAATTCGGTGGCAATGTTTATAAGGATGACTTGAAGTTTTTCATTGGAAATTAGGCCCATTAAAGCTCGTGAAGCAAGGACACGAACCCGAAGGTTACTTTGTGTTGAACACTTTCTGACGAATGGCATGAATATAAATGGATCCAATAAGTCTCCAGTTTCACTTGCAATTGTTGAAGGCTTGAGCCTTGACAAGAGCATTAACATGGGACACAAGCTTGGGTGCACCGCCTTGGCTAGGTTTGACCCCACATGTTTTGTCGATCCGTTTGTAAGCAACTCTGTCGCGATTTTCAGTTCACTATACAAGAACGGATGCAATGATGGGTACCTTCAAAAGAAAACAGTTAAAATTTTCCTACAGTATGAGTTGTATTTAATCATAAACAGGTCAACAAAAAGACAGCTAGAAGGGAAATTGGTCAAAAGGATGAAAGACGCCCAACTCAAAAGAACAATCATTAAAGATTATCACTATTGTAATAATGTTGACATGTTGTTTTATGATCATAATCAATCCATCAATTAATTTAAAAAATGAAAGAATGGGTAAATCTAATTCATCCCGGCACATTTTGACCCACTCTAGAAAATGTGGTTTAGCTGACCTATTATCCCACATTCCCACTGCCCGACACACTCATGGAGAGGAAAGTATGTGCGAGCCAACCCAACCCAGCCCAGCTTGACCCATAATAAAAAATGACATGATTCAATCAAAACCCATTTGTGACCTGTGACACCAATCATCCAGCCCCCCTTTCGTTACATCTCTGTTCTTAATATTTGTAAATGAGAAGTGCAAGTTTAAGATACCTATGGAAAAATTCAAGACCAGTCAACGCACGTCTGGCAGATTCTCGTTTCTGTACATTAAGGAATCCTATCATTCGACGAACCAATGCTGTGTAAGTAAGACATGCACTGTTTCTAACTTCCCAATATGATGAAGAAAAAGAGCATATAGCAATAATCATAGCTTCAGCAGCAAAACCAGAAGTATCCGTTGCAAGATTTGTATCATTAAATGCTACTCGAAGGACATTAAAAGCATGTACTGTTGGAATAACACCTTCATCTCGAATCTTTGAATTCACTTTAACATTACCATTCATTTCTGTTCCATTTCTTGAAGGATTTGCTTTTGTCTCATTTTGATACATCATGGATTTGTTGGCTACGTCTATTAGCCACCGTAGGGCCCGTGGGAGAAGTCTTTTAGGGGTGCCTTCTGGTTCTGAAAGAAAAAAGGCAATAAATGCAGCAGGAATGCCTGCACTTCTTCTTAACAAGTCATCAACTGTTTGTTCTTTAGCCACTGTTCTCTCCATAAGCTGTTCCATCCAAGATTCAGGTAACTTGCTAAGTCTGATTAATTAGGAACAGAGATAGCAGTGTAAGTACTTAATTTTATAAATAGCTTTTATTATGGGCAACAGTTTTCCAACCGCCTGTAAAGCATACCTTGGACTATCTGAGCAAAGTAACCGATTGCATAGAGCAGTAAACCCTGCCCTAGTCTTATCAATTGCACCATTATGTTTCATTTTCATGAGAACTTCAAGGAAGTGGGTCCCGATAGTCTCTAGTTGTTTGAAGTCAAGAACAACATTATCGTTCATGTTTGGATCACCAGGTGGGTCAGATAACGGACCAGATTCCCTTGAGATGTCTGATGTGGGCAATGGAACTTTCCTTATTATAGTTCCTAGCAGAAGACTTACCTAAGATGACAGAACAAAGAGCTTTAAAACTGAAAGAAGGGTTTGGATTTTTGTTTTGAAAGTGGTTATGCGCGATTTTATAATTAAAATCAGATAATTGATCTTATTACTAAGACATGCTTCTGCTGTTTGATTTTCTCATGGTTAGCAAAATTTGTGATCATTTATGGAATGAGAGATAATTAAGAGTATGTTAAGTGTTTATAAATAATTCCAGTCGTTGATGTTCAGTTTTATTTTAGTTTGTATCAAACTAACTAGTCAAAAATGATTAATTAATTCCAAATAACCAAATAGCTAATCCCCACATGACCCCATCCAAAAAATACTGTCCACAAATCTACTTTGATCTGTCTCAAAATAACTGTCCACTTTCAAAATTGAACAAATTTAGTTTAGTAGTTTTTCTCATTTTATCCTTATCATTGAATCTAGTAAGTTTTCCAAGTCAATTGACATCTTAGTTTACATTATGGGTAAAATACTGTTAAATTGGCATCTTGCTAGTTAAAACCTCCATTAATTGTAGTATTGTATGTTTTTAAACTGTTTTTTTGTTTTGTTAATGGACTGTTATTTTGGGATGGAGGGATTATATGAAAAGTGGGTGTTACACAAATAGTTTATAGCAACCTCAGATGACCACTAGCGAACAACACGTCTCAAACACTCAATAATCACGTGTTAAGAATATAGTCAATCTACGATGAAAGTCAAGTACATATTCAAAAGAAAACAGCAAATACCTCTTTCATTGCAAGCCAGCAACCAACCATAATAACCTGATCAGACGGGCCAACATCCTGCACTGATTTTGAACATGTTTCTGTTTCTGATGCAGGTACAGGGACCTCATCAGCACTAACTTCCCATATGTAAGATGAATCATTCATCAGATCCTCCACGTCCTCAGGTAAATGCCAAGCATCAGCCGCAACCACAGAAAGTGCCATTACAGTTATTCTCATAACTAATTCAAGTAGTTTCTCAAGTGCATGCTTCATACCATATATATTATTCAACACTATACTAGAATTCCAATCTAGTTCTTCAAAAGTATAACGAAGGGTAAGCAACACACCGTGAACAAAGCTGTTCCTGCATGCATCAGAAAGATCTTTTTCTCCCACTTCAACAGAAGCATGCAGCCAATCAATAAGTGATGCTACATAAACTACAACAGGAGAATCCAATGTCTGTTCATGTAAACAAGAAACATAATTACTTGAGGTTTTGACAACCCAGCCGAGGTCCAAAACATATTTCCTAAAAATGAGCCGCATTGTTAATGCCCCAGCATCACTTTCTCTAACACGAGGACTACAAACTAATTGCTTAGCCCAAATGATTACTTCTTTGACCATGTCCGTGGTCAAAATTCCAGGAAGTGGGGTCGGGAAATGAAGCAGTATGTGAAAAGAATTCTCTCTAAGCCGATCCCAGCTGTCAACAATCGAACTTACAAGCAATAAAGCTGCTTCAGGTGATATCAGCCCTGAATCATATGGAGTGATTAACATAAGTTCCGATGTAGAATCTTGAACGATCGACCAGGTATTGTTCATTACTAATATAAGATCCATTGCCATTATTTTCCTTTCATATGGAGCCGAAGGGTAGCATGAGAAAAACAAAAAGCTACTCAACCACTTCATAAAACAAAAAAGATCATCTGCTCGTTTAAAACGAACATCCTCTGTTTCTTTAAAAAGTATTCCACCATTTTTAACCACAGGAGGATGCCAGCTTTTTTGCTTTATTTGTCTCTCTAAAGCAGTCCGAACTCGAGAAAAGAATTTTCTAAACAGACTGGTCAACTTCATTTGGAAAGAAGTTGAAGAGCACCTCATGTTTAAAGGCATTGCTTCTTTCATCATACTTAGCTCTAGAGAAGATGGTAAACTGGCTGTTTTTGGGTTTAGAAATAATGACTCTATTGCATCTGTGCGAAGTGACTCATCCACATGAGTCAACGCTAACATGAGCCACTTAACAAGAACTTTTACTTTTATACCCTTTACACAGAGAAGAGCATAATCACCATTCTCAAACCTATCAATATCACCTTCAATTAAAGCAAGAGAACGAGAAACTTTAAGCAGCGAAACTAAAACTGCCACCTTCTGTTCAACTTTGAGATTCATATTTGTACCATAAACATCTAGAGAAGAAATTAAAGCATTTTCTTCAACAGGACCAATGGAGATAAAAGCAAGCATTGGAAATATACTGTCAACGTCAACCTCAAGAATAACTGGAAATGCATATGTGTTCAAATTCGACCTTAATTTTGAATTTCCTGAAGCAAGTCCATACATAAATGGAGGCAAGCAAACATTTCTATACTTGATATACCCAATTTCCACACCATAACTACTCCAAAACTCATCACGCAAACATTCAAGAAAACATTTCAAGAAAGTTGTGGCAGCACAGCATACATCATCATCGATGTATGCCCCTGCTGTCTCAAACATCAAATCAGGGCTCATATCTAACATCGTTTTTGCCCCAAGTCTTTTTGTAAGTGAAGCTAATGGGACGTATCTACCCTTGCAACGTGCACCCATACGAAGAAGAGAACCTGCAATCTTCCTTAAGAACAACTGAATTCTTTCTTTACCATCTGTAGAAGGAAGACTAGATTGTATGTCTAAAAAGATATCAAAAATCAAATGTACTTGTTTCACAGTTTGACTTAACGGGTCCTCCAGGTTACTCCATATAATCCTCAAAATCCGTCCACCTATATCCTCTGAAATGAGATCACAATCATTGTTGCAACCAGTTTGTATCAATGTTTTGATCTGTTGTAGACAAATCTGCATCACAGTCAACGCATGAAAATTGAAGTGACTATCTGTGGGATTCTCACAATATCTACATAACTCAGGCAAAATTCCATCATACAGTAATGTTTGAGCAGACACTTCGCTCTCCTCACAACCACATACAAAAGGAGTATTAAGTAATGTTCTAGGAACCGAAGTAAGAATTCCTCTAATCAAACACAGCCTAGTGAGCACAGAAAACTCTCGAATTTCAGAAAACAGATCCCCTTTATATGGAATCTTCATAATCACATCATGAAATCTGTTACTAGAACTCAAACTATGATGAAATATACCTTCCATTAACGCCGACCCAAGCTCTTCAGGACAGAGGCACACCTGCAGGGCTGCACAGAAGCTAACACCTGCAGCCACAAAACAATCTCTAGAAAACGCCTCAGACTTCAAAATGCTCATAACGGTGGTCAGAATCATCTCCATAATGTTCAACTCACGCGAATCCTCCAAATCACAGAACTTCGAAGGACAACGCTGCAGCAAGTAATAGACGCAAGACAAAGCCTCCTGGCATTGCTCCATCACCACGGGCGACGGTCTACACCAGTCATTAGTCTCCAAAACCACACTGTTCAATCCAGAAACCACATCTAACCCCATCAAAACAGCACAATCCTCCACCACTTCCACTAAATACCCTAATTTCGGAGAACTCATCATCGACAAACCAACACGCGACACACAAAACCTCTTCCTCTTCCCATTCCAGTTATCACTCGCACTCACATCGGCATACTCTTCACATATCGATCTAAAACAAGCACCAATAACCGACTGATAAACCCTCGTTTTCGCTAACACCGAAACCAGCGTCCGATGCAACGGAACTGAATTCTCAAAAAACAGAATCTCCAAATAGAATCTAGACGCTTGAGAAACAACGCTTTCGTCACCGGTTTTAATCAGATCGGTGAAAGCAGCAGCAAGCTTTTTAGCGTGATTCAGTTGTGTGTAAGTTGAAGTGAGAGACACGAGTTCGTTGAGTAGCGAGTAGAACTCACCAGCGGATGAAAGTTGAGATGAGGAGAGATTGATGAAGTGTTGTAGAGCTTGTTTGTAGTAGTGAGGGAAGACGATGGCGCTGTAAGTGTACCGGTGGCGATGCTGTAAAGCTCGCCATTTTGCGGACATTATTGGAGCGTTAACAATGGCGGATTGTGAGTGTGGAAGTTCAGGTGGTAAGAGGCTGATCGGTCGTCTACTGTTTATCTCACGGCGGCGGCGGCGACGCGGCGGTGTTTTTGCGAAGAAGGAGACGACGTGGGGTTTTCGGTATTTTAGGGTGCTTTTTTGCAAAATAGGAGTTTTGTTTTTGTTTTCCTGCAATTACAAGTAAAACTCTGAGTTCTTGACTAATTACTTTTATACATGTTAGATGGTCGGGTATTATAACATAATATTATTAATATGATATCATATACAGTTTTGTTTTTAACAAAGATTGTCATTTTAACAAAGACTGTCATAAATTGATAGTAATACAACAAAAACAGAACAACAATAAACACAGCGGAGATAAGTCACGGTTAAACAAATAAAAACATAATTATAATAATAATCAAAGTACGAACGTAAATATGAACATTAAAAAACAAGTCCTGACAGGAAAATATACACCGACTAATACTAATACTATAATATTAGAAACAATAAGCAAGTAAAAGATAACGCATGTAGTAATGCACGTGATACTAACATCGAAGGTCATATAAAATATGATTTCAAAAACATATAGCACGACACAATTCCAATTATGTGTCAATTAAAGTAAATGAAAAGAATAGTCATATAAGCATCAAATAAAACAAACGGACAACATGTTAAGCAAGTATAATGATTGAAAAATGGATACGCACCTTTGCAAAATAGATACGTTTGAAATACAGGAATTTTTTGTAAGTATAACACGTGAAGCCTGAACAACAGCCACGAAGACCACAAAACAAAGTTATAAAATACAAAAACACCTAATATAGTTATTACAATAAATACATATAAACAACTAATATACAATAATGACATTAACCTTTCATGCACCCCACACATATGAAATGATATACAAATAAATATACATATATAATGTTCTACGAAAAAACAAAATATATTTTATTAAATGTAAGATAAATCACATAACCTAATATCTATCAACCAGATCCCATATGTTATCACCTAACCATAAAACCCCCTAAATCACCTCTCTGTAAAGCGACTCGCTTCTAGGGTTTTCGACGGTAAAGGCACAAACCCAAACGTGATAACTGTTGCTTCGATTGACATCGCTTGTCTACCCCACCAACCCTTTCCCGTCTTTGGTCTCTGCATCATACAACGATCGACGTATTTCACAACAACCGCTAAACACAGGATCTGCAGGGCTTGCATCCTCGGTTGATCTATAGTCCGAAATAATAGATCCGGGGTAATATTACAACAGAAGGTACTAGTTCATCATATTTTTATAAGATCTAAGGCCGAACATGGGTGATTTAGTCGATTTATGATGTTTTCTTAACCCTAATTTTGTTTTTTCCACAGTCGAGATTTCGAGATTACATCATATTAGAATTATCCCCTGATTTTAAGGTTTGTCTTCGCGATTACAGATTAGTCATTTCTCTCTTCTTTGTACTAATAAAGTATAATTTCACAATAAGTATAGATTCAAACCGGGTCCTCTTAATTCCGACCTGTATTTTTCTTTTTCATTACTGTTACCACATTATCTATATTATTTGCATCAGAAGCACTGTTTGCTTATCTAATATAGTGTAGGGCTTAATTTTGATACCTAAGGGCTAAACATTTGATTATTGCGTATTTGTGGTGTTAGCTATTTTGTATAATTGCTTATTTTTTAGTATTTTCATGCCCATATTGTTTGTCCACCAATAATTTTGATAGCTTAGGGCTTAATCTTGTTAACGAATGAACCCTTAGTGTTGTAAACAATCAGTGATTCCCTACGTGTGCCTTGCCACCATTACATAAGGCATAAAACGTGGCCTATATTGAGGCTATATTAACCTAGGTTATGATTGATTTTTATAAAACCATGAGTGTGTTAGAGGATTAGCAACCATGATATGGTTGTTTGTTGAATATTAAGACTGTAAGCCAAAAATACTATATATAGTAATAAATTCAAATTTATATATTACTAATTATCAATTTCTTTGTGCATTCTAATATGTACATTAGGCTTAAAGGTTTGTACATATGCTTTGTGCAAATGTACGGCACTCCACTTTTCATCAACAATGGGAACCAGTTTCTTCTCCGTTCGGTACAAGTTTCCCTGTCTATGGTGTTACGGTGATGACGATTGGCAACCACCAGCGAAAGGACTTGGTTGAGGTTTGATTCTATGGATTTTTACTCCACGTCGGTTCGACCATCATTTGTCTCCCTAACTTTAATACCATCTTTGAAAATCTAGGGTTTGGGCTGATGAATCATGTAGCTAAAACGAAGAATATAGTAGGTGTGGTGGCTTTTCATGGACCGGTCGGCTAAGACATTGGATCACACAAAAAATAATTAAAGTACCAATTGAGGATTAAATAATGGTAACATAACATATTTCATTTCCAGTTCCTTTGATTCTACAAGGGTTTTTTTTCGTAAATTCAGGTAGTGATAGATGGTATAATAAGGTTACAATGCGAAATAGTATTAACGGCGTATCATCTGTCAGTATGTGTTAACGAAATCTTCTTGCAAAAGATGTGTTCCCACCTTTATATTCCGATGTGAAACCACTTGGGATGAGTGTAAGTAACTCATTATTCTTGAATCATTTTAAAAAGAAGTGTGATAATCTAGTATGAATCAATTAGTCCATCTCCGTTTGTTCATCGGTGTTGATTTCATATTTGTTTTTCATATTTGTGCCCCTGTTAAGGGTTATCTTAATTCTTTAGCCTATGGTTGTCAACTTCGTCTGAAATAATCTTCAATTTGTAGGGATTATTGTTTGACAAATAAAAAATAATAATTTAATGAAATCCCATTTCTTTTTTCGGTATCAACATGGCAAAATATACTACAAGAGTGCTAATTGTTGTTTGTCTAGAGTTATTTGCAATTCACCTTTCACGTTGCTATCTGTTGATTATATATGATTTTTTATCATCACCTAACAATCCTTATGCTTTATCTGACCTGCTTGAGGTAGGGCGGAGGTAAGACTGTTTTTATTTGCAGCAATTTGATCGTGCAAATTAATTTTGGTTGTGTTGATTCTTATCTCATATACTTTGAAATAAAAGTTCTAGTTAAACAAGGAGGGTGTCACATAACATAACAGGTCAAACGTCAGAGAAATTCACATTTTTCTAAACACGGTTAGACACAATAATAGTTTATAATGTTTCATTGATAGTTTTGTTGGGTATGTTTTTGGGCCAATGAAAAAAACCCAACAACTACCCATTTGTATGGCCCATTATCATTAGCTCACTAGGGTTATGATAAAATAAAAGTGCAGGGATTGTAATTAGAATAATAATCAATACACACAAAGTTGAATACAAGGGTTTGAAAGAGTTTTGAGGAGAAAAGAGAATTCCCGTCACTTTCTACACAGTCTCGAAGATCTGTCTTTTCCCAGAGATTGAACGGTTGGATCATCTTGAAATTTGGACAGAAGCTTCACAACACCTGGGCTTCGATATCCAACGGTTGGTTTCGTTAAATCAGGTCTGAAAGTCGGGTTTTACAGCCTCTGTTCGCATCTGCAGATTTGGTGATATCTCTTCTTCTTCTTTGTCATTGATTGCATATACTTGATGTTACTTGCTTCCAAGTGTATAATGATTGTTGTATGCCTCTAGTGTATCTAGAGAGGACCTTGTATTGCTTTTTATTTTGGTGATAGTAGATTTGAAGTGGCTCTAGTAGTCCTGTGGTTTTTACTCTCGTCTTGAGAGGTTTTCCACGCTAAAATTGTTGTCTCCTTGTTGTTTTGGATTGGTATACCCTACTTGCTATTTTTGCACCATCACAGGTTCAAACAGGTCGGGGATGTTTTGACCAAACGAAAGTTAATTCCGCATTTGTTGTTACCGTTTGTGGTCGGGTAAACCGATTTTACCCAATAAGCTTACACTCGGAGAAAGCATTTAGTTACTAAACAAGTCATATAATTCTCTAGCAACATGCAACAAAGCAGTAAGTTATGTAATAATTATTTCATGCAAGTATATATTAATTTTTTGGCTAACTTTGATTAAATTTATTTGGCAAAGTCATCTACCAGATAGTCTTTTGCAAAGCATTCATCTTTTTGTTACTTATTATAGAGGTAAGTATTTTTGGTTGTAAAATATCAAGATTCAAGGCATGAATGAATATGGATAGTTGTCTGAACATTGTAGCCTATTGACGTGTGTGTTATCCGGTAAGCATACATGATTGGTAGCTTCTTGAACTTGGGTGTCAATGGTTATAACTTATAACAAAAAGATTATTGCGTCAAAGGTTATAACTAAGAGGTTTGATTTTACAGATTTTAAAATTTGTTGCCTATAAAGTAAGTTCTTGATGGTATCTCAAATTAACTTTGGCAACTTTTAAAAATCAAGTTATGTACCTTTATGAATTTTCTAAGGTAATAAATTTCTTTGGTTGTGAAACAGGTCTTTTAATCTTGGTTAACATAAAACATTCATATTAATCAATATATGTCTTTATTAACATTAAAGAAATTACCACAATTTCCTACTATAGTCACCCAAGTTTTATTTTCTTCATTCCGACCACTCAACTTCGAACATCGATATCAATTCATCTTAGCTTCAGTTTGAACATGGTATAGTTTGTTGCTAAACGAGAACTTAAACCAATAAATAAATAACTATTTATATAATAAATATATAAATATAATTACTTTGTATGCAAAATTCCAATAGGATATAATTGAGAATGTAAAGAAAATTGTCTTACTATTCTGAACTTCACCCATTTGCCATGAAATCCTCCAACTTAAGATGGATAAGGACAAAGAATGAGCCTCTATTATCACAAATTTCTGAGATAGTGAAAGAGAATATTGGCAATCAAAATATTTACAAGACTGTTGCAAATGGCATATTGGAAACTCTTTCCATTTACAGGTTTGTTGTTTTGCATATTAATCAGAAGTTGATTCTAACTTCTCTACCAGTATTGACTATTGTTGCTCAGAGCTTTACTAAGGTGGAGTTTTGTTTTTAATGTAGTTTTATGTTCTTTGAGTTCTCATTGATGATTGGTTATTGTACTTTAATTATTGCAACCTCTTTATGAGTTAATTCTAGAGATTGAGCGTGCGTTCTTATGGATCTTTGAAGGGTTATGCTATACTTTTGTTTTGGAATTGATTTGTCCGGTTGTAGCTATTGTTACACACCCATATACGGTTCCTTTATTTGATGATTATAAATTTTAATTGTTAGGTATCAACAAGTGGTTTGGTGTTTGAGATGCTTGGAACTCGCGGCACAACGGCCGCGGAAACAAACTAGTTGTTTACTAAACAACAAAAGTCTACATCGTAAGCAGGGCTCTAGGTGTGCCTAGTAAATCAACTAAATAACAAAAAAACACATATGTTGACATGAGCATATATTGTTAGATGTTACGGGAACAGACGCTACAACATACATACCTTATAATGGAGCTCTCATAAAGATAGAAACATTAAAAATAAAAATGGCTTTTAGTTAGCAGCCTATATATAGACCAACTAACGGTTTTTGCTTAACCAACTTCATTCTACCATTAACTCAAGTGGACCCCTAAATATAAGGATGATGAAATAACTGTTTTGAAATCAGTGATATTTAGAGTCTTAATGAATCTTGCTAAGATACTAGATCGAATTCATTGGTATGTGATAGACAATGATACAAAGCATTATATTTCATCATAGAGTTGTCAATAGAAAGTTAATTAAACCACTGAATGAGTACGTAAACATTAGTATAAACCATTTGAATAAAAGTTATTAGATTTTAAGCAATATTGTATGATGTATGTGCTTGCAACTATGCTATTATTGGGTTATTATACATGTCTACATACATTTTAATATGTTTTCAATATCAAAGATATGCATATTACTTTATGCAAAATAAAAATTAAAATTGGCCTCATACCCATCTTCATAAATTTAAAATTAACACAAATCACTGCTAAAATTCAACTTAGACAAATCAAAACCAAAAAAAAGTATGCAAAACCTAAAGATAATAAATTATTAAAAATATCAAATTATACATGTCTCAAATAACAAAGTATAATACTATCGTAGATGGTACTTTAGTTGAGCATGTATTTTAACCCGTAAATGTTGTTGTTTTGTGTATTTTAAATTGTTTGACTTATATAATCTATTTTTTGTATTTTTTTCTCATAGGATTTTCTAATATTAATAACAAAAACTTCTATTGATATACAATTAAATATTAACTATTGTGTTGCAATTAATGTATCACACTGACGTGAATTTATTTCACTCCTACAATTGATTTTTTTAACATCTACAATTGAATAGTTTAAGTAAAGCACCAAACATTTAAATCAATAAAACATAATCAAAACAAATAGCACATACTTATATTTAAAAAGCTTCATGTGTGATACATAAAAACTATGATCTAACCATATGAAGTGCTAAGAAACTAAACATCAAAGAAAGACAAACACTTATCGGCAAATACATTACACTTCCTCTTTACTTGTAGACCCATTAACAAGTTTTCTATTTGCATGGCTGTTTTCTTTTCTTTTGTTGGATTGACGGGACTGATCTTCACTAGGCTATGTAGTACGGTTGGCTTTGGAGCACCGACACTTGTTTGCATCGTTATACCACTCGATCATACCAAGCTAGAAATGGTATTTAATCCGAACATTTATGGATCTGCGGAAATTACATGCCATGGCTTGTACAATATCAGACCATAAGTTGTTTCTTGAAACCTTTTGATATCCACCCCTTTTATGTACTTCCATATATAGCTTAAACAGATCGATATTTCCTTCAGGCTGCAACCCTGTTGGAACCGGCCATTTAACACCAACCTTAAAAAAAGAGCATCCAATAAACAACCTCATAAATGCAAAACTATTTAGAATCTGGGCCTACCATGATAATATCATAATTATCCAGCAATTGTAGAAACCGCAATGCATTTGCTATAATGATTTCATATTGATTTTGTATACCAAAATAAAACAACATATTATAGCAGGATGATGTACAAAACTAAAATTGTTTTTATGCTAATTAGGCTTCTTACCGTAGTACTTTGGACGTGAGATGAAGCTACGAAGAATCTTTTCATTGAAACCTGTCTGCCAATTGATCCAAGAACAAAAATGCAAGAGCAATACAACAGGTTAGGTTGCTTTTATAGATGACAACTTGCGGTTGACAACTTTTATAGATCCAGGTACAAAAAATGAAACAACAGGCCAGCAGGTAAGGATTACTTTTATAGAGGATAGTTTGCAGTTAGAGGGATAACTGCAACCCACGTTTTACAACATGCTAATATGAGGAATGCTGCAAAAACCACTAGTAACCGCAGTGAAACGTGCTACATGGGTAGGTTCTAGAAGGTTGTATGTTAACTGCTGCAAAAACTGCATGTAACCTCTGTTGAACCGACTTAACTCCCGAAAACCAACCTGTAACGTCAAAACCATCGAGTTTAAACGACCGAGATTTAGTTTCAGTCTAATATAATGGTCTAGATTAATATTACCAGCGGTTACACTCATCGCTGGTAATATAATATATAATGACAATCATGAGATGGTATTTTTTTCTCATTATTTATATTATTCTATTTTTATTTAGTTTTATAACAAACAAATTATTTACTCAAACTTAGTTTTTTTTATTAAAAAGAAGACTTTGTCTTTATCAATTGACCATTAACCAAGTGTTAATATTCTATTATTGCACTAGGTTGTAATACGAGTGTTTAAATATATATGAATCGATAATCCGATCCGTTAATCCGAATTTAAAATATCCGAATTTTGAATATCCAAAAATTCAGATTCGAATAGTGATTTTCAAATGTTTCGGATATTCGAATATCCGATTATCCAAAAAAAAAGAAATTTATTTTTTCAAAATTTAGACATATTTTACTTTAGAATTAGATTTTTAGTGCATATTGGAACTTTTATGATATAAGTTAGTTTTTATATTATTTTATATCATATGTTTAGTTTTGTAAAAAAACTAAAAATAAAAAAATGAATTTCAGATATCCAAATCGCTATCCTTATTCGTATATGAAATTTCGGATGTGGATAGGAATAGTGATTTCTACTATATGAAATTCACGGATATCCGAAATTCAGATATTCAAAATATTCGACTTTGAACATCCCTAAGTTGTAATTTCAGGTTTTGCAAGGTGGTGTATAATAAAAGGTTATGATTTTATAATGTGTACTTGATAAAGACATTTAAATATTACTAATTACCAATTTAAGGATGCATCAATGTTGTACAATAAGCATTACAATTTGTATCTTTTTTTGTTTTTTTTTCTTTTTTTAATCTTTTATTTTTAACTCAATAGTTTTACATTTTTTACAATAACCCTTTTAATATTTCACATGCAACTTTTGTCCCCTATACTTTTCTTCTTTTACAAATTTTTCGTTTTTCATTTCGGTCTAAATTTTTAGAGTTAACACGTTGTAACGTGTGCGTTATTAAGGACCGCATCGCAACGTGCAAGTCCTAGATCGACTTTCCTATTGTTTTTAATGTTTTACGTTTTACGTACATTGTTTAACATTTTTACGTCCACTTTCCGTTTGGTTCCATTTATTGTTTTTTAATACGAGTCTTTTCTGTGTTTGTGGTAGCTGACGTTGTGACATTGATACTATTTGAAACAGTTTTACGCTCTCTACCGCAACACGAGGGTTAATACTAGTTTCTACTACATACAAACAAAGAAAAAAACTGTAAGCTTTCAGTTGACTTAAATCCATGTTTAACTAACTTATGTTTTAAGCGGTAAATACAAATGAGTAAATTATGAAATCAGTCTCTAAACATTTAATTTTATGATTATAGTCCCCAAGTATCACGTTTTTTAAAGATAATATGTTAACTTGATCAATGGATAGACTAAATCATCACCATGCTTATGAAATCAAGAAGCTTCTTTTTCAATAGAAATTACCCTTTCGATGCAACAATTGAAAAACCCCTCCAAGTAATATTTGATTCCACGCCAGCAAAGATACGGTCCATTCATATTGCCTAAAGGAAATTATTAATACCATACAACATTAACAATTAACAATTATGGTGTTTTTCAATGGATGAAAAGGGAGGAGGAGTTGCTTAGAACCGCTTACCTCAAAACATTGGAAAATCTCAACAACATTTATAGTGTTTTCAGATATGTAAGTGAGTCGAGCTGAGCCCGAGCTCGTTTAGGATAGACAAGCAAAACAAAATTGATCTAATACATTTTTCAATCTTAAATAGTTTATAGATATAAGAAGATAATATCAATGTAATAGTTATATTACTCGCAAATATATATACATTATAACACAAATAATGTAATTGGTTATTTACATATATAACATACAGATAATTAAGTATATATCTATAGGTAAATGATATGAAATTAGAAGTCATATCAACAAATTAATTTGTTTCATATACATACATATACGTAAAGACTCTTCGAGAGTACACCTAGCGGTTTTATGATGTCTCGCGATCAAAAGTTACGGTATTAATTAATAATTATGGCATATTAATTCTAGAAAATCTAGAAGTTACTATTTAAAACATAAGTGCCTACTAGTTATTTCGTAAAGACTTAGAAACTTTTTGACGATACTATGACAACCCAAGTTTCCAGGTCAATACCGCTTCTGTTATCTACCTCTCTCGGTTATTTTTTTAGTTATTAATCAAATTAATATCATTAAATGATAATTGTAGTATTTTAAATACTAGTTATCACCTGTGAAACTCACGAAAACACCTTGTTCTCTCCTGTTCCTCTCCCACACGACAACGTTAACGACGATAGCAACCGCTATAATCGTCTCTTGTGCTCGTGGATCAGCCCCGATAGCCTTCTGTTCGGATAAGAGCATCGGCGATCATTCGAACCAAGTACGGTATGTCCTCTCGTTGGTTACACTCGTTCTCTACGGTTCGGTTTTGATATGCTTATCATGTGTGGTGTGCTCGGCTTTGAGTGTGCGGGTTGCGACCGATTGTGTATTATTAACATTATATGTGTATAGGTTGTGCATATG